>CAJNOQ010005136.1:0-15953 GCA_905250885.1 Didymodactylos carnosus | reverse complement strand
GATAAACGCTCGATGGCTGGGCAGGGTAAAGTATTAGAGGCGGTGTTCACCTAAATGTATTTCTATTTAATAGGAAAGTAGATAATGAGTTTCCGCGCACCTTATTGTCTTTATGATAAAGAGAAACCAGTTAAAAAGACTATAGAATGAAATCAGTGTAAGAAGCAAAACATTCATATTATGCTTCTCGATGTAAAAGAAACATCGACATGGGTCCTGTTTGGGAAAAACGTCCTTTCGTTTTGATTTCTATATTTTCACTCCAAATATACCTGACTCGACATGTGAGTACACGTTGTCATTGTCAGCTGTTTTGTAGATATTTAATCTAGGCTTAGTTTGTATAATATATTATTATATATATAATATTCACATGTCCGAGTCAAATATATTTGAAGTGAAAATATAGAAATCAAAACGAATGGATGTTTTGTGTGTGAGAAGCATAGAGTAATGTGAGGTAATTCAGTAATTTTTTGATATCCTTGTAAGTGTATTCTAATATGAATGTGTTGCTTTTTACATTGATTTCATTCTACAGTCTTTTTAACTCGTTTCTCTTTACCATATTGTTTTGAGACAAACATCTTTTTTCAAAACTATGATACTTACGGTATAACTGATGAAAAACTTTAAATGACACTGCTTTTTTGGGATTTAATGGGATGGATCCTCTACGTATACACGATATTTGTATATCAGAGTCAGATGCGTCCATAGGTTTCCTCGTGAGGATTTTATCAAGATCGCAAAACATAAAACAGACAAAATATTACTTATTGAAATTGCGAAAAATGACATTGACACATCTAAACTGAAATTGGAAAATCTTTTTAAAGCTGTAAAACCACTACCGGAAACTCTAAAAATTCCATTAAAGTTGTTGATGAAAATACTCTTGAATGTTGTTATTATTCAACAAGATTAAGACGAAAACCGTAAAATACTGACAGTAGATTCTTACAGTTGTTGGTTAGTCGAAGAAAAGTAGGCTTGAGGCAGACGCAGAACACGGTTTTTAGTTGTGAAAGTCGAAAAAATATCTATTCCGAGGCCCCGAAAGTCTATTCAGTCGAATTCTAATCGATTCGCAGAAGGAATACGCAAGATAAAAAAAAGAATGTCACAGCGTTCCTTTACTAAGGGTTTCGAAAACGTGAAATCGGTTGCGGAGTTCGAATTCTAATCTTATTCTTTGATGTACTAAGATGATCTATCTAACCGTGATGATCCGCTTGTTCGCTTGTTACTGTGGACTACTATAGTCGCCAAAAAAGAATGCGTCTGGTTATCTTTTGCATAGCTTTCTATTACGTTAGCGTAAATAATAAGGGCTGTTTAAAACCAACATCACACAGTGCGCAATTTTGGCTAGAGCAGGTGGACATATGCTATTAATTTAATAATAACTTTTGATAGAAAAGAGTTAGAGAGCTCCGGTCTTCGCCATTCAAAAGAGGAGACTTGAAAGCACGCTTTCATAACCAGTATTGTTTCCAGAAGAGTTGACTAAAATAGGTTTTCTAGGAGATCTTTGGAAAACTGGACCGTTTATAAACATTTTCTAATAGAATTATATTACTGTTTTTTATGCACTTATAGCCCGAGGTGTTCTTTTCAAAATAGGGATAAAGTGAGACCTTGATTTTCCGCGGTTCGGACGTTGTATCGGATTTCCTACGAGTCCCAGGACTGGCATCCAGTGACTATTGGCAGCCGTGAAGACCGATCGAATATGGGTAATTGACCATGCTGAGCCTTCTGGCAATGTTTGTTTTTAGAAAAGTTCTAAACATATACCGAAAAGCCACTTTTACGAAAATTTGCGATTTCAGGCTGTTCTCCCTAATATTAAAAAGTTCACTATTCACTCAATAAACATCAGAACGAGTTCAAAATTTCAGAATATAGAATATTTAAGCTATTCTATATCCTTTTTATAGGAGAACTCAAAAGAAATTTTATAAAACCTTAAGGTTCTCTGGTTAAGGTTTCCAAAAGGTTCTCTGAAAAACCCAATAATAAAACAAGCATTTTTGCTGATTTTTCGATCGTATAATCACGTTTAGAGAAGAAAATTAACTATATTCTAGAAGTTTGAACTCATTCTGAAGTTTATTGAGTGAATAGTGAACGTTTTACTATTAGGTGAAAACAGCCTGAAAACGCAAATGTTCGTAAAACTTGCTTTTTGGTAGATTTTTAGAACTTTTCTAAAAACAAATATTACCTCGAGGCTCAGCATGATGGATTACCTATAGTCCATCTGTTTTCCACGCTACCAATAGTCACCGAGTGACAGTCCCGGAACTCCAAAAACTAAGGGTTTTTGGAAACCCACAACTCTGTTGAGATTCATTTGGGCACTTTTGGGCATGCACTATAGTTGTAATGTGAGTAGAAGAATATTCTGTGAAAGTTTCGTCGATTTTGGATGATGACTAACGATGGCGCGCTTATTTTACTGAAGAATAAGCATCTGGGTGACACATAGCGTGGAAAGAAAAAATTGGTTTACAGACACTTAAGTCCGCAAACAATGTATTTTATTCGGAATCGATAGCTAAAAGTTCATAGATTCCGAATACATACGTTTAAATAAATGTTAAATCTGTCAAATCTAAGAAAAATATTGTTGTTCCATAAAGGTCGTAGAGGTCGCAGATATACAAGCTCCTTTTAACTTGTGCATTTTTTACGAAATTTTTGCACTTGCCTGGAAAATTTTAACACCAATAAATAGCCCATTATTCAGACTACATGTTGCAATATTTGAATTTCAAAAAAGCACACTTTCAATTTTTCACCTAATGTCCACATGATTGCCCACTGTGCATCAGTTGGAGGATTGGGATTTTGAATGATCAAAATTTTCGAGAAAATGCCATCTTCGACCTTCCAAACAGAATGTAGCTAAGAATTCGAAGGTCACATACGGTAGCGAATTTTCCACAAACTGATCGCAAAGGGCGCAAAAGTTCCAAAACTTAAAAACAAGATGGCCGGCCAACCGAGAGTTTTCAACTTTTTTGAGATTTTGATCATCGAACCTTCACTTAAAGGCAAAAGTAAGGTGATATTTGGAATCAGCATGAAAAACTGCATCAGATGGTGTGCCTTTGAAATCTTTTAGAGAAATGAAAAATTTCGACAATTTTTCGATTTTTTATGTTCAGCTCCGAGCAAATATAAAATGACGGAGTTATAGTCAAAATATGAGAGATGGCTACTTTTCGCAAATCGACGATGGTGCTCATTTTGTAAATTCTCTAACTCAACTAGAATAAGTCAGACAGTATTTTTTTATTTTTCATAATCCCAGTTCTGATAGTTGAATCCGAATTTGAAATAAAAAGCACATGTCAATTTTTCACTCGTGCTCGGCCTTTGGCAAAATATTCTACTGGCGAAGTCTCTCTCTTAATAGAAAAGCGATAGACATCTGCGATTCTCAGCAATCGAAAGCTAAGACGTTAGGCTATTCTAGGATCTATAGAAAAGCGAATGCTACTCTTGTGGTAAGATGATCCGAACTCATTTTAAAGTAAATAATTGCGGCAACATATTATAGGTTTTTACCCGGTTTGCTGCTGTAGTGAAACCAAATAAACTTGTTTAAACTAATTGTGCCAAACACAACGTGTAACGAAGAAAATCCTATGTCCCAATTTGAAAACCAGTCTTTTTCGCGCAAAAAGTGAAAAACCAAATCCTGCGGTTCGAGAATCCCAAATACTTTACTTCCCTTTACTTCCCAAATTTTTACTGACTACACTCGAAATGCAGGTTTTTAGAAAAGCGGTTCTGCTCAAGTTTCTTTGATCTAGGTATGAAAACAAACATTGCCACAGTGAGCAGCACATTTGAGGTACCAAGTGTATTTGGGATTCCCGAAGCACAGGGTTCAGAGATAAGTACCCATTTGGAAAACACCTATAGCTCCAGGATCAGCGAGTTTTGGACCTTCGCTTAAATCCAGCTTTGTAAAAGTGAGGGGTTCATTCAAAAACAAAATATCCGGAAAAGCTCATGGTCTGGCTAGAAGCACGTCGTGAAGGTGTTACGAAACCAGTCATCTTTGAACCAGGTGAAACTCTAAAAACAAAAAATTATGTCGATGATGTGTTATCGGTAGCCTTGGCTTGAAGAGTCCGTTTGCTTGGTGATGATTTTATCTTTCAACAAGATAATGCCAGTGCACACAAAGCTCCTCTTTCGCAGACACGGTGCAAAGCACAACAAAACGGGAGTTCAATCTGGACCATCCGTTAGAATTATTGGACAATTCGAAAAATCAAGATTACTGAATTGTCGGGTATTCCTGACGATTGTTGAAATCGTTATATATATATCATATACACTTTCTGTAATTATTTTAAAGAGCAGCTCGGAATTGTGGAATTGTTGATTCATGCTAAAGTAAAACTTCTTAGCTATTACAATAACTTAGGTTCTGTTCACTATCTCATACCCCACCCGAATTTTGAAAAACTGAGTCGTAACAGAAAAAATTAAACTATGTTTACAGGTACTGTTTGTGATCTCATGCAGTATCGCAGCACGATGTTATATAACTTACCAACTCTTCAGCTTCCACCTATATATATCTTTAAGATAGAAAAAACATTTTCATTTAGTCATTCATCATTCTTTCGTGTGCATGCCTTCGTATGAAGTAGAGGTTGCAAAATCATTCGAAATATTTAATCTTTATAAAATTAATTTTTTCTTTTTACTTCTTTTTCAATTTTCAGTTATATTCTTTAAGACTCGCGTTGTTCTCATCATTCATTTTCATTTTTTACTTCTTCTTCTCATTGATACAAAAAAAAATGGTTCGTCATGCTCTGTCGTTCTACATTCTCCTTACGCTTGCTGTTGCTTTTGGTGGTTCAACAACAACATATTCAAGTCAACTTGAAGAAATGATTCTCTATTTAACAAAACAACCAATTACTGATTATGAATCATATGGATGTTGGTACGTGTAGTGTAGAGGAAAGGAAAGGACTCCATGCACCGCTTTTAATCTGAAGCATGCATCGGTAAAGCTGATCGAATGTAAACAGTTCGTTTGTGTCCTCGGTATGAGTGTAGCCGTAGTGGTTTTCATTCTCAACTGACAGTTTACGACTCATCAGTTGAAATCCACTGTTCTAAGATTCTTAAATGAGTGAAACCTTCGTTTTTCTTGTAAAGACTAGATTTAGATGAAGATCTCTTGTGTATCAAAATATTTTGAGAAATTTGCTGTTGTCTACTTATTCTGCTCGTTTTTTGTCTCGTTTTTTTCATTCTTCCTCATGCTTTTTCTCTTTGCTTTCGGTCTACAAGTCACTCTGCTTATACTTCTAAGACGAACCTATCTCGATCTATTGTTTGTTACAAGGATTTTCAACGAGAGTGCATCTGAGTGTAATATTTAATCTGACTACATCTCATAGCTGTGTCGCAGAAGTTTAAAATAAAAGCGAAAGATGTTCTCCATGAACCTGCCACTAGATTACTTGGCATATTGAGGCTTAAAGACGAACATTTTGATACCTATATATGTAACTGAAAACCTTTGAAATTATGATATTCGGACAGAGCAAAGTCTCCGACGCTACCATATCGATTCGAGTGTACAAGCGCACAATAGTTTTTAATTTTCAGAACTTAGAGATACTCCTTGCTCATGTACTGTATTATTGCATGAAATTTTCAACTATACTTATTAACGTTAGTCGGTGCTACCACAGTGCGCAGAGAATCAAAGCTTCACTGATAGAGCTTTCCACTGACCTTTTTTCAGTGAGATGCGAAATAAACTATTAATACTCAATACGAACGGTGTCAACAGTCTAAGCTCTTAACTGATTCTGTCCTTCTAACGCAATCTCATGCTTATCTCTGTATATTACTTGCAGGCTTAACGATGGTGCAGAAACCGAAACTCAAACAAATACAAGTCTAGTTGCAGCAGAAGCCTCTGATGATATCACCGACGAAAAGTCACAAAAGTTACCCGCATTATTTACAATTAATCGAGTCGTTCATCCTCGTGGCTGTCCAAAAACAACAAAAAAGTACACTCAGTTTTACAAAACAAGTAATACACCTGCCACAAAAGTAAAATTTTCTCGAAAAAATTAAAGGTTTTCCACATCACACAATGGGATCTAAAATTAAAAAATTAACGATGAACGGTTTGACGAATTTCTTTCCCTCTTCCAATCTAACGGCGACAATTTCGATTGTTGCAACAGCTACATCAACAATAATTACCGATAGTCTGTCTTTTACTGTGCCACAAACACTAGAAGCAGAAAAGTCCGATGAACCAGATTCACCAGCATATATGAGTAGCACTTCAAACAA
This sequence comes from Didymodactylos carnosus, assembly GCA_905250885.1. Lineage (NCBI taxonomy): Eukaryota > Metazoa > Rotifera > Eurotatoria > Philodinida > Philodinidae > Didymodactylos > Didymodactylos carnosus. The sequence continues at coordinate 9,593 of CAJNOQ010005136.1, read as the reverse complement.
CAATTCCAGTGATCGAACAGCAATTGCCAGTACATCAGTCTTGTCTTCATCACCAAATCCACTACCACTTCCTACCAATACCAATGTTCTAACAGAAAATGAAAATTTATTAAATGGGAAAAAACCAATAATTCGTACAGTTAAAGCGGGTGCGTATTAACTCAAGCCCTTTCAGAGTACAATTGTCAAATTAATATAGGTTCTAAGATAAAAACAGATTGACGATGTGAATGAATATACTGAGAGTAAAATCCTTCTCTATACTCGCCGGTCAAGTATAATCCAAAGTTAAGAGAATCATATATGTTTGAATTAACTTCACTTCCGATGAGGCTGATAACTTATACCACGTTCGCACTACAGAAGTAAACTCAGAGTTAAGGAAGGTCATTGAACAGAAATTTAACTCTGAGTTAACTTATGTTTCGAGCATCATTTAACTTTTAACTCACGGGAGGACCGTCCCAACTGACCAATCGCTTTCGAGCTGACACCTAGTGGACTATAAGTAGTCGACCATCCTTCTCCAAAATTTAAGCAATTACCGTCAAAAATCAAATGAACAATCAGTAAAAGTACATCAATGTAAAAATTCGAATGTCCAAGCAAAAGCAATGCGAAGTCTTTTTCCTTTCTTAAAAACGACCGTTAATTGTGGTGCTACCCGAGAAAGTCCTGGTTACTACGGTCACAACACTCGAAGGCAAGTCTGACTTTCAACAAGCTGGCGAAAACCAATTTTCATTCCAGGTTTGAGTTTAAAAATATATCTACACAAACTAAGATTTGTATCATGTCGAAAACAACATGGCCGCTGAGTTGGTGATAGATATTTTTGTGATGTCGTGGTTTGACACTCCGTATCTGCACATTCGCTAAAACTGCCGTGTACTTACTCTACAAATTATTTTCTTCTAGGTAACTCTACTTTGAAAAATCCAAAACAGCAGAATGAACTACAAAAGACCAAGTAACAAGAGCCTGCATACCACATTACAAAAGATACGAAGTGCCTAGTATACATCGGACATCGTGTTTTTGCAGTTTTAAATCTGGATAAATAACTTCAGTAACACAGTGTTATTAGTACACGTGTCTGTTATTGTACTTACACAGAGTATATCTAAACTCATGCTTGAAAAGAAGAACAATTTTCTTTCGTTCTTTCTTTCGTTTCAAAAAAAATCATCAATAACGGCTCTAATGTATAAACTATAATATATACAATGGCACAACCAATCACTAGTACTATAGATGTCGATATGATGGCACCGTTTCTACATCAAAATCGCTCTGTTCATTTTAACTTCCATTGTTTTGCATAAAAACAGCTTCACTACACTTTTATTTCTTTCTGTTTTATTAAATCTCTTTATTTCGGTAGCCATTTTGTCGTTTTTCATAGTTTTTAACCTGACGGCTAGACTTTTTCAAAATTCCTGCTAGCTGGCAACTGACGGCTACTAGCGGGAAACAACCGCGTAATAAAGATTTAAACCTCAGTAGAAAAGAAATATATCTGGTTAGTCGGACCTTCATCTAATCAAATAAAATATACCTGTTATACGAACAGTCTCGATATCGCCGTCTGTTTTCTTATGCGTTTCCATATGCCAGAGCAAAAAGAAAATTTTTTATACCAGTCTATGTCAAGTAGAAAAGTTGAGAAGTTTTGTTGAGTGGAAGTTCAGAATCCTCCTTCAATGGACTTTTTGTACATATCCTTCAACTTGGCGATTTCGGGATGTCTTTATGTCAAGCTCGATAGCTAACTACATGGACCGATGGAAACAGATTTTTGATTAAGTCGGCATTAATCTGTTTCATCGGTTAGGCCACTGTGACAGTTTTACATTTGTTACTGAAGAAGCAAGAACATAATTACAAGATTCGTTATGAAATCTAGGTTTTCACTTATTTTGAAGTTACTATAGTGCAAAGAATATCAAGTCCAGAATTTTTAGCAGATCCAGTGTCATATTTGTGGTAGTAATGATAGGCACATACAACTTCTTCGGTTGCATGTGCGAACACCAAGACTTTGTTCGAAAAGACCGATCCTGGATAGCAGATTGTTCTCTTTTAGAGCACGTGTGAAGTGGAAAAGGAAAAAGGTGGATGTCATGAGTTCTAGGATGTTTGAGGTTAGATGACTTTTTCATCTTTCGGATCTATTCAAAGTGAATGACACACATGGTTTGTTCGGCTAGTATTGGTTACTTGAAAATAACTATTAAATTGTACATCCCAATTCGGACCTCAGACAGAATCTGTTTTCCAGTTTTGTATTTAAGAAAGAAAGAAAAATAATAAAAAGGTAAAACATAAAAAGAGAAACGAATTCATATATTATCAAGCTCTTTAGATTAAAGAATGTTCCTAAACTCTTATCAATGGTTAGGATTACAATAATTTTATCAACCTAAACATAACACCCAAATTTACTATAAGGAATAACAGTATTGTGTCGCAGCACAAATGTAATACTATATCGGTTCAGAATAGTGTTGACTTGCCTATTCTACGTGTTTAAGAGAGTTTTGTGCCACTGACTCGAGCATTTTATTTGTAGTTGATAGCATGATAAAATTTAGTTTTTTCTGAAATCATTTCCCTACTTGGTCGGTCGAACATAACTGAGTTATATTTTGGCAACTTCTGCAACCAGTTTCTTGGGAATCACAGATACGACCTAAAATTTTTTTAAGACATGTATCTTGGATTAGTGTATTCCAAAAGAAGTTTTGATTTGATAGATCGAGCGGATCAAACAAAAAGTCGATATCGTAACGTATTATAGAAAAGAGAAATTTTTTCGAATGATCTTTGGGTACTAATAAACTTTCTGAAGCTAGACTTTGGTAAGACAACTCTTTTATATAAAACTTAAGCTGAAGACTTAAGCTTTTTGAATTACTATTTGATTTTGTTAACAGATGCTTCGTTCGAATAAAACAGTGAAATATGCTCCGTTACGAAAATACACCGATTTTAGCGTTTTTTATAGCGACACTTACGCGTACTTAATATCCAAAGCGAACTTCATTACGACTTCAACAGTTTTATACCCTGAGAGATCGATGGTTGACAGTCAAATCAGAATTTTAAAACCACTTTCCCGACGTTTAAGTTTAATTTTGAAAACTTCATCCAGCTCCATTCATCTGAAATTTAAGCCTTCAAAATTGTCTAACTTTAACAAATCTAACTTTCACCACTTCGAACATTTCCATAGTTTACCAAAATAACGATTCCATTTAAAAAAAGCTTACCATCGCAGACTTTCGATTTAAAGTGTAACTCCTCCCGTGCCAGACTAACGAAGGAACATCGCCAGATGTACAACTCCAATTTCAACTATTCTGGGGATATAGATACTATACATGGTCCTAATAATCTCAGATCGCTACGACTTTGTTTAAATAAGTTACACGCTTTTTCTTTGTCTGTTGGTACGCCTTGTGCGAGCAAAATTAAAAATTCTCTAACTTTTGAAAGAAGTGATAAAACCGAAATTCTTTTGGGCTTTTTACTAGGACCATGTATAGTATCTATATCCCTAATATAGTTGAAATTGAAGTTGTACATCTAGCGATGTTCCCTCGTAAATTACGATCTTCATCGCTTTAGTTTCAGGCGCAAGCGTCCATGTACTGCATTGTCAAAAATAATTGCAATTATTATCGATATACGTGATACTAAAAAATCTAAAGCTCGATCATAATTCAAATTTTAAAATCTTACTTTTGGTGAAAACGCTCAAGAAAAGGACTATATTAGAGAAAAATGTGACTATATATCAATCTAAATCTGATAATTTGCAACTGACCGGTTAATTTTTAATGCCACCAATATGTAAAATCTGAAAAAAAAAAATAAGTTATTATTTTCTTAACACGTCATGTTCGTCCGGCGAAACAAGTGATTGTGCAGCCACGAGTGTGTGTTGTACTTGACCAATTTCACATATTCTATTGCCGCTATCACCATACAGTCCATCAGATTCAAAAAAGACTTTATCTGGGCTTAATGTGCAACATAAATAAAAAAAAATACCATTTGATCTTCAATTTCAAAAATAGGTATATCGTTCAATATCATTATCGTCATATTCAATTATATAACATACTCTGTGCAAATAATACATGAGTTTGGCAATATCATTGTTCGGTACAGTTACTAGACTACTGCTCAAGGAGGTAAAAGCGGATCGGCGAATCCAGATGTATCCGAAAAGTATCCCTGTGGATCCCGAAGTATCCGAAATTTGTCCTAAGGATATAAAAGCCTTCTGCAAACTTTTTATACATTTTAAACGGATAAGTAGGGTGAAACGAACATTTTCGGAGTTCATAACTCCACTATCTATGATTATCTAGTGTAGTATACATACCTCGGATACCACCAAAGACAAACAGCTGTCAAATGTAAAAAATCACAGGATCCAGCTGATTCTGCAGTCTAGAAATCTTAGAAATAGATTCTTTTACATGTCTTTTTTTCGTTGCTTTTAACGTTTCTATTAAATATTTTGTTCTACCTTTAACCCCATTTTTAATAGGATGACCACCGGGTTTCAGAACTAATACAGTACGTCTTTTAATATCAGCTAATTCGTCACAATCCTATTCTAATATTGATGATGGATCATCACAACATAATAATGCACGTGTTGAAAAAATTGCTTGTACTTTTAAAATATCAGCAATAATAGCATTTGTCTTCTCGCGTGTATAATCAAAAAATTTGTCTCCAGTGGCAACAATTCCGTTTCAACGAGTATTACACAGCTTCAGAAACGGTATCAATAACAGAATTATCATGTAGATCCTCAATTAGTGTTGTCTAATCAAGTTTATTCAACATCATTTTTCATTGACTTTTTATTATCAATTGTTCTTGATCAGTTCCTCACAGCAACTGGTTTTGTGATGCTGATGCGTAAAATGGTCGATTTTTGTGTGAATATTAATAATCAAACCTTACACACATATGAATATGTTATGAGAAAGTATATAGATCAGAACCATATAACACACGTGTGATGCTGAATGAAGAAAAAAGTTGGATTAAATGCGAAAATAGTCAACTTTTGTAGATTTCATGATCAAAAGTTGTGCAGAAACCCATGTTACCCACTTTAACCATCGGTGAGCTGAAATTCGTTGTTTCCTTCGCTAGCTCGATTCTTTTATACTTTAGGTGTGCGTATGTGTGCAAAAAACAACAGTGGACGTATCATATCTTACTCTATGTGTGTGCACGATTTATTCAGTTCATTTTTCAATCATCCGTACTCAATATATAGTCATCAATTTTAACGGCAGTTGGATGTTTCACTGGCTTGTAGCTAAATAAATTAGAATATTCTATCAATACATTTCGTAGATAACAGAATATAGCTTGTTCACTCAAATATTTTTGTACTAATTCTCGACTTCTTTGTCCGATCAACTTGGCTTTTTTATCGTCTTGAACTATTGAGCGAGTCAAATTTTTGAACAATGTTTCATTATATTTATCTTTAAATATCAGTACATTATAATCATGTTTTAACAATTGATACCAATGTTCTTCCCATTCAAAGAAATTGGCATATATAACAGGGGCACCACAAACCATTAAATATTTCAGTCTATTCGAATAGGACCATCCTTCTTGATGTAATAAATATTTATATTCACAAAATTGTTCTAATGTTTTAGAATTGTCAGAATAATAACGACTTCGATTTCCAGATTTCCATTCCATAAACTCTATATCTAATAATGAATCATTTCTTCTTTCACCGATTCCCGTTAACCAATAGCGATCACCAGTTCGTGCACCACGAAACAATAACTTCGGAATTCTATTCTCCCACTTTATTTTATCTGCTACCTTAGGCAGTGTTTCTAAAAGCGAACGCCATCGGCCCAGACCTGGTCCTTCATGTATCCAAAATGTAAAACATGGAATAAGAATAATACCATTTGGATTCATACCCCAAAAACCAACCGGTCCTTCTTTATGCGTTTTTGAATAACCAAATACGGGCACATTATGTCGCATTTTCTCTAAATCTCTAGATCTCAATTGAACAGCATCTTCTAAAAAAATAAAAGATGTTATTAGTAGCTAATAAAATACTTATTTGATGGTTTTGTGATATTCATTCTCTTTTACATCTTTTGTCACGTGCTTGTTTTAATCAGCATTGCCGTAGACAAAACGTTTTTGGAATTTCTTATGGAAATCTTATCCGAATCTTATAATAATCTTATATAGGAAAACACTCTAAAGTGCCTCGAATTTCCTAAGAATCTTATAAGAGATTTGTAGGAACTTCGTAAGATAGTGATAAGACTTTTCAAGTTATTCTTATTTATCTTGATGTGTAGTAATAAGTGTAATAACTTGCTATCCCATGGTGACTCATGTGAGTACTATACGCAAGGTTCTTTTGTAGTAGCTTTTAGTGCCTTATCAGGACAGGTATGTAAAGGATTTTGATGCATATTACTAGTACTCGAGTTGCTGTATCTTCTACCACTCAGAGAGTCCGAATTGAATACCTTTATAGAGGAAAAAAGATTGAAAGCTTCGTATTTTGCTTAGGATCAGTTTGAACAGCGGAATTTATGCAGGCATGAAAGATATCCTTCTCTCTATTTTCTTCGCATGTAATTTAATTTTTTCAAACATTATTCTCGTCCTACAGCGAGTACTGCTGATCTACAGGCAGTACAGGCTGAAAACGAGTCGTGAAGCTACCTTTCTAGAACCAAAGTGTCATCATAGAAAAACGAAAACAATAGTTCTCCTCTTACGTCAATAAGCGGAGCAGCTTTTCGGGATAAGATATTCATAAGAAAGAGATAAGAGTAACACCAGAATTCTTAGCAGTTTTATGAAATTCTTACAAATCTCTCATCAAATTCGTATAAGACTCTTACGAAATTCGTGGCACTTTCTAGCGTTTTCTTATATACGAATCTTGCGTTAAGATTCGTACCTGAATCTTACAGGATCCATATAAGTTTTCAGTAAGAGTCTTGTCTCATTTCCTTTTAAGAATCTATGACTAGGATGTGTAAGTCGATGTGTCAAGAATTTCAATCTAATACTTACGAACTTGAATAAACATTTCTAAATCTCCTATTGATGATTTAAATATATCAACAACCTGTTGTAACATAGTTTTGGTGCTTCTTGGTCGATTTCTAAAACGTCCTACTGCATTACGTGGCACAATATATAATTCACTATCAATAATTTGAATATAATGACAACCAGGACAGGCCCATGACATATTTGCAATATCATTTAGATCGATTTTCTTTTGAAAAAAGCTAAACTCATGTTTAATTCTTGAATATAATGTATGATTTACATTATCATCAAGTGAATCATTAAATAATTCACACACATCATTATTCTTGCTTGTTTTTATAATGCCTAATGAAATATTTTTAAGAAATAGATTGTCGCAATCTAATTGATAGAATTCTTTTAGAAATTGAGCGTTATTATTATTGTAACATTTAAAGAAAGTGTCTTTGAAATTTAATGTAGAAACACATTTGCTTTCTTTATCAATAAATTCAGCTAGCCTATTTTCATAAAATTTTTTTAACGTATTTGTGATTCCAAAGCTAATAAATATAAATAGAAAACCTATTGTAATTAAGATAAAAAATAATTTAACTATATGTTCCATATGCCACCACTTAAACTTATAATCAGCTCTTGATATTCATTGTGAATTTAGGAAATAGTAAAAACATTTTAATTCTTCTTTTCGAACAGTGATGATAGTACATATGCGCGCTAAAAAAGTAATACGATACAAATTAGAAGTTTTTGACTTATGATGTAAGTGAAAAATTAGCCGTCATATCCTAATACAAAACCATCAATTTTTGAGTTCGTTCATACCTGAACAATTTAATATATTCGATTAATGCATTTTTCAAGGAGTGCGTGTTTATTAAACTTTTGTATCCAACTTTTGACCATTTTCTGCAATCATTTTTGTGCTTTTTTTCTTGTTCTTAAATATATTTTATGTGTCTTTCTTTTTCGTCTTTTTGATATGCATGAATAAACACACATTACATAACACTGGTTATATTGAAGACTAAAATAGTGTCTTTTGGCAATATACACATTAGTTTCAGGTTGCATAATTATCGGCACAAAAAATTGTTTGAGATGAGTACATACCATTCAAAGATGTTCTTAGGATTTTATGGTGAAATTCTAGAATTTGACTTTTAAATAAAGAATTTTCTAGAATAACTATTTTAAACAAAACAGTCCGTTAGTACATATCAGAATTTCATTTTTTTTAGAGAAGAATGCCTAGAGATTTTTTACATATTCCGAATCAGCTTGACGAGTTACACTGTTCGGCACAAAGATCTCATCCACATTTCCGAACGTTTTTCAGCCCCAGTGGCTCAGCTGAAGATTTTCGCGGTGTATTACAATATATTTAGTTGTAGACGTCATAAATGAAAAACCTTGAAAGGTCGGCTAGATTCAGCTTTAAAGCAGAATTTTTAGCTGGTGAAACGGCATATATCGATAAAGGAGGCTATCGAATGAATTCGTTATTCAAATCCACACAAAGTTATTCTCATCAACACTGTTTGATAATCGGAAAGCAGTTAATACAAGATTAGAGACTTTATGAAATTCAGTATGAATACAGTGTAAAGTGTCTCCGCTATTCTTCGTAGTGATTCTTCTAGCTTTTCGCATACGATGATAACATGATTTTTATAATATTGAATGAGTAATTGTACTATAATGCACTTCACAAAAGAAAGAGTTGATGACCTTCTCCTCAAATAAAATTAATCTTTTTTCTTCTAATAAAAAACTTAAAACTTTAAAATCGATTTAAAAATTAAATCCCCTCATGATATATCAGTGGTTCTCTTAAAAAAGAATGTTGCACCGTTTGCGCATCACCTTTATCGTATATTTCAGCCTTCAATAGAAACTGGATGCTTTCTTCATCAGTGGAAACTAGCTTTTGTTAATCCTTCTCATAAAAAAACTTCTAAAACTATTATGTCTAATTACAGACCAATATCTCTTTGGCGATTGTGAGTAAAATCTTAGAGTGCTTTATTTACGATCAACTGTTTCATGATTTGATCGTAAATAATTTTTTTTCAAACAAACCAGTTTGGTTTTCGTCCTAAGACGCCAGCCATTGATGCTCTTCTTTGTCTTTTACACAACCTCACAAACAATTTAAATTCGCAACCGCCAGTGGATAGCGTCTTGGTCGCATTTGATATGACAAAAGCTTTTGATAACGTACCTTACCAAATTATAACTTCTCGTCTATGCATCCTAGATCTTTCTCTTCTATGTCTCCAATGCTTCGAAAACTATCTTACTAATAGATCCCAACAAGTTAGAGTAGGATCTTTCCTATCTCTACCTACACCACTAAAATCGGATGTAATCCATGGATCAGTGTTCCCACGTCTTGCAGAAAGAGAAAATCTGCACAAGTTCTTTAAAGATTTTTTTTCTTGAAAATTCTTGATCAAGAACTTGATCAAGATTTATTGATACCTCTGCACTTGATGTCC
>CAJNOQ010005135.1:0-15954 GCA_905250885.1 Didymodactylos carnosus | reverse complement strand
ACAATGTTAGCATTTTGTGTCATCTAAACGTTCAAATTTTAAGTTGTGTTTTCCTTTTTCTTTTTCTTTTTTTTTTTTTTTTTCTTCTTTTATTTTTAGTATGTTATATGGGTGCGCGGCAGAATATGTTCTTCTAGTTATTTCTGTATTAGCTGTGTTTAAAAAACTTGTACTACTGTGTACTCATGACTGTTTCATAAACTGTCAAATAAAACCTAACCTAAATATAAAAAGAAAAATAATTCGGTTTTATCGTCTTGTATGAATAATGTGTCATAAAACAAAGAAGAGTAGAAAGAACATATCTGAGCTGAATCGAGTCATGTTTCCACATTTCTCTTTCCACATTGAAAATAAAAACCTGAAAAAAGAATGACGTTCTCTTCTTTGTTTATGAAACATTAGTCACACAGGACGAAAAAAAATAATCATTCTTTTCATTCTAAACTCGTATATAAACTGACATGTACCTGAAAGTATCTGCACAGACATAGTCGGCTAAATACTGTTACTTATCATCCAAAAAATGCTTCGTGTTAAACTTGACGCATCTGTCAAAGATCAAAAATATGTGGCATTAAAGTCGGTTTCAGTCGACTCGAAAATTCGTTCATTTTGTGCTGATGTAAGTATTACTCAACTATTTCGAAATGATGAAAAACAGCCGATCGAAGCTGTATACTGTTTTCCAATCGAAGAAAACGCTGCTATCTACTCATTTGTGGCAAAAGTCGATGATCTAGAAATTCGCGCTCGGTTGAAAGAAAAAGTTCAAGCACAGCAAGAGTACTCGCAAGCCTTGCAGCAAGGGCATGGCGCTTATCTCCTCGAACAAGACCAAAACTCACAAGACATGTTCATTATTAATGTGGGAGCTCTTCTTCCAGAGAAAGAATGTCAGATACAGATCAGATATGTGTCCGAGTTAGATCTCTTTAGCGGAAATAAAATTCGTTTCGTTGTGCCGACGACAATTGCACCACGATTCAATCCGTCAGTCGGTGGTATTTCATCTCCTGCAGGTACACAAACAAAATACGTTCAATCAACGCCGTACACAATCGATTTCCGGTGTCAAGTCGATAAACTCAATGAACAAATAACGAGTATTTCATCGCCTTCACATCCAGTTACAGTTAAATTGCACCAAAGCAATTATGAAATTACATTTGGTCAAAAGAATACGTTCATGGATCGAGACATCATTGTAGACATTGAACTCTCAACTCGAACAAATACAATTTTAGCTGTTGAGAAGAGCAGCGAACACCAAATAGCCTTAATGGCATCATTCACACCCACAAAGCAAGATTGTAAAAGAGCGTTAAATGTTGGGAAGGAAAACAGCGATGTGAATAATGAATTTATTTTTATTGTCGACTGTAGCGGGTCGATGAGCGACCAAAACAAAATCGGTCTCGCCCGTGAAGCCATGATCTTGTTTCTCAAGAGTTTACCGGTTAACTGTCGATTCAACATTATCCGATTCGGATCCGATTATAAAACATTGTTCAACAATGTTACTGACATTTATAATGAACAGAACGCACGACAAGCCGAACAACTTATTTCACAAATGTTGGCTGATTTGGGTGGAACTGAACTGTTGAGACCGCTGCAATGGTTGGAAAAACAAGTACCCGTCGCTGGTCATTCACGACAGATATTGCTGCTGACTGATGGAGAAATATCGAATGTTATCGAAGTAATGGATTTGTGTCGATCAATGTCAACATCAACAAGAATCTTTTCATTTGGCCTTGGTCATTCACCGAGTCGATCGTTGATTAAAGGTCTCGCTCGTTCGACAAACGGTCGGTTCACGTTCATTTCCCCAGGAACAAGTGTCGACGTTCACGTTGCTGAACAACTTCAGAAAGTTCTTGAACCTTGCATTACTAATGTCAAAGTCAAATGGAATATTCCATCATTATCGTCCAATCCTCAATCTGTTCCAACAGTTGCTCCACCTGTTTATGCTAATGACCGTCTTCTCTTCTATGCCCTAGTCGAGAGCGACACATTTGATCATTCAACAACTGTCGAACTGTGGAACCACGAAGAAACGGTTCGTCTCGGCTTAGCTAGAATTGATCATGTGCCTGAGAATACTGGTAGTAATGACCAATTAATAACACATCTAGCAGCTAAGGCTCTTATTCAAGAAATAACACATTCAAAACAAGCTCTGTCTACAGGATCTCAACAAAAAAGATTTCGAAAGATAGCAAATCAACAACAGCCGAAAGAGGATGATAATAAAAAACGCGCAATCGAAATTTCGTTGAAATATAATATTCTCTGCCCGCACACAGCCTTTATCGGCGTTGAAACACGTACAGATCCATCATCCAGAAATCTGAACGCGAACATGGTGTTAAGGGAAATTCCAATTGAAATATCAGCGGATGACAAAGCAGTTACTGGATTACATTACCAGTATCCACAGTTCTTGCAACCTTATTACCTTCCAAATCAAAATCTAGTATTAGCGACACCGAATGGAAAAAGCAGTTGCTTTTCATTTGCTACATCAGTACCACCACCACCACCACCATCATTGTTTTCATTTAATTCATCTTACCGTTCTCCACCGCATTACCAGCAGGCTTTTTGTCAAACAGTTAATACATCTAATAACTGTCAGCGGAACAATTTTAGTGCCTGTCAGTCACAGAACGAAGCATATTCGCCAAGTGTACTTCATCTACCAATGCAGAATGGCCGCTGTGTGTTTCCTAATTTTGCACCAACAACAGCATCCAGCTCAAGCCTGCCTGGTTCTTTGGCCTCTTCTGCAACTATTTCCGTACCTTCAGAGAATGCATTATTCTCTTTTCCAGCTACAAATACTGTGGACACAGGACCTTCGTTATCGTCCCTGATGACAGAACAGAAAATGTGGCCATTAAATGATCAGGATATCGTTCGGCACTTGATTAACTTGCAAAAATTTGATGGACTTTGGAATTTGAGCGGCGATGATATTCAGAATCTTTGTCAGAAGCCATTAACATCATTTCATTCTAATCTGAGTAACGATTCGACTATCTTAACGTCTACTATTGCCATTGTCGTTTTGGAAACCAAATTCAATTCCTTCAGGACAATGTGGTCATTTATAGTTAACAAAGGAAAGAAACGTTTAATGGAACTGCTTGGTGATACTGGAAAACTTGAACAACTAATAAATGACATCAAAAATCAACTCTGATTTTCTCGCTTGTTTTTTGCTTATTTTCAGTCTAGATTTTGTTTTTTCTCAATACCATTCATGAAAGAAGACTAACTACTATCGTTCCCAAAATACAATGCACTCTGTGGTATATATCGTTTAAAGGAAAAACGATTGCGACCTGCGGTTGCGACACATTAGTTCATAATAAAACCCTGGGCAATCTTTCTATGAAAGGAAAATATTAAGACTTCTGGGACTTCTTTATACAATTGACGAAAAGCAAATGATGGATTAAAAAATCAAATTTCTTTTTCACGAACTCACATATTTTGTTCTTTTTTACTTGGTTCTCTTTCTGCGGCAACCGATACATTTCCTGATTTAAACCACTATCATAATCTTGTTCGTCACTAATCATTAGAGATCACAAGCAGAGTAAGAGGAAGTTTCCAGTTCTTATCTTACTGTGTTTACAACTTCTTCCTTCAGCAAACAAAATATCTGGAACTTTTGAAAGAAGCTCCATGGACAAAACTTCCTAGCATCATACCGTCTACATGCAACTTATGAATATGTTCCTAAGTTAGTTTTAAGTAAAATACGCTATCTTTTCACTTTTTTAAGTTACTTCTCAACTTATTTATGGTTCATAAAGTACAACTAAGCAAGTTGTGTAGAACTTGAAAAGAAAATTAAGTAAAAGGTGTTTGAATAATAAAACGAATTCTAGGTTTTTGGACTCTATGAGGAGTGAGAACTTACAGAGAGCGTTTGTACACAAAGAATATTTTTTTAGAAACAACCGCTAATACAACTGTAACAGTAAATGTATATAAACGGGAGTAGAATTTATACAAACTTAATGACCAGAACAGCAGTATTAGAACGGTTTGAAAACAGACTACAAAAAAGGATATAATTTGTTCTTTAAACAAAAGAAACACTTGATTATACACACGAAACAAACGTAGAACATTAGATTTAGTTTTGCAGTTTTGTTCCAGTCTCTACATGTAAATGAAATTCTACTGTTAAAATTGAAAACAACGGTCTCAGTTGTGTTTTCGATAACTGAGGATCAAAAAGTGATACAGGCTACTTGGTGAGTTTTTCCGTTTTTAGTCGTCAGGTGCACGTCAGGTACACCACCTGGAAATGTGATAATTTCAAAAACCTCCATATATGAGACGCAATCACGTCTCCTCTAAAACATGATGCAAACCGACTCAGCCTGATCGATTACCTATAGTCCATTAGCTTTCAAGGCTATCAATAGTCACCAGGTACCAGCCGTGGGACTCGCAGGGCATCCTGTACAACGCCAGACCCGTAGAAAGCCTTGGCCTCGTTTGACTCCCATTTTCAAGAGCACATCCCGGGCTATCAGCCTTGAAAAAGAACATAATCCTATTGATTTACCAAAACTTCTAACTGCTAAACGTGATTATACGATCAAAAACATCGAAAAATCATATTTTTTTTAATGGATTTTCCAGAACCCTTTCGGAAAGCCGTAGAATTCTATAAAATATCTTTCTTTATCTCCAGTAAATAGGATATGAAATAGCCTAAATGCTTTACACACTGAAGTTTTCACCTCGTTCCAATGTATTTTGAGTGAATAGTGAATTTTAATATTATGTGAAAACAGCCTGAAAACTGTAATTTTCGCTAGATTTTTAGAACTTTTTGTAAAAGCAGATATTGCCACGAGACTCAGCATGATCGATTACCTATAGTCCATTAGCTTTCAAGGCTATCAATAGTCACCAGGTACCAGTCATGGGACTCGCAGGACATCCTGTACAACGCCAGACCCGTAGAAAATGTAGGTCTTGCTTTACTCCCATTTTCAAGAGCACATCCTGGGCTATCAGCCTATGAAAAAAAACATAATCATAACCCTATTGGAAAATATTTACACACATCCTGGTTTTCCACAGATCTCCTAAAAAGCTTGTTCAGAAAACTTTTCTGAATATATTTCTGCTTGTGGAAACATGTCTCCAAGTCTTCTCTTTGCATGGTGAGAACCGAAGCTCTCTGGCTACTTTCTACCAAAGGTTATTCAAAAAATATCCACTGCTCTTGTATAATGAAATGGTTATCAGGCGCACACACAGGAGAGATAGTAGGTGGTCGAAATGGCGGAGGAAGTGCAGCAAATCAACTCGATGGTTGTAGAGGTATTTTTGTAGATGAATTTAATAGTGAAGAGGCAATATTTATTTCTGATGCCTACAACCAGAGAATTCGAAAATGGTTAGCAAATCAAAAACAGGAATAACTGTTGCCGGTGGCAATGGTCAAGGTTCAAATTTAAATGAATTTTATTCACCATGGAATATCTTTGTTGATTCGAATGGTATTATGTATGTATCGAATTATTTGAATTATAGGGGAATAAAATGATTACCTGATGCCACAGAGGGTGAATTGATTGCTGTTGCACCGTTCATAATACCACGTTCTTATGTTCAGAAGTGTCCACCAGCACACGTCTGATCCTGTACGCTTTTTATGACTATTCCCCGGTCGCTATGGAGGTGGTAGTGGTCCAAATCAACTTAATGCTCCCCTAGGTTTTGTATTTGATTCAAATTGGAATTTAATTGTAGTTGAGGCCTGGACTAACAGAGTTCAAAAGTTTACTTTCAATGAATCATCGTGTGGTTTATAATTCAAGAAAAAGTTTCATTATAATCTATAGCAGATTGCCTAATTCCTTTTTTCAATCTGCTTGTATTATTCACTATTGCGATCTTATTGTATTTAATAAATTTCAGAACCTATAGTTTCAGAATTCTGACGGTTTCTTTTTGTCAGCGTGTGAAGGAATTAGTGCTGAATAAAAAATGGAGAGCAAAAACTTCAGCCTCAGCTCGATCACTTCGTCATTTCTGAGAAAAACGTTGCAAAGTGCTCGAGTGTAAGCCATGTAAATCAAGACTTGGAAGTGGTCTCTGGATCCTGCGCCAATGTTTAAAACTTTTGTAAATCTCATATTCTTGTCCAGAACTGAGTTCTTTTTCGAATGAGTTATGCCGCGACCCTTGCGACAAATGTTCCTGTAATGTTAGTACAACACTGAAAGAAAGAAGAATTACTCAAAACATGTTTCAAAATAACAAGTATAGTCTTAAAAATACTAGTGCTACGTCTGCACAAATCATACAGTCCACACATAAACACTCCTGTAGAAAGAAGGGATATATAATAAATGTTACAGAGCATCACATCCACAGTTTATGGCACTTATTTATCAATCAGAGTGTTTAAAAAACTCATGACATTGTATTATAGTTAATTGAGAAATATAGTCGGTAGAGTGTATATGATGACTCATCGGTTTAATTACTGGCGTAGCTAGCAACGATCACTACAACTCAAAAAAATTTCTAATACCAAAAATTGAGTCACTTAAATTATTTCCGTTTTATTTTGACCTTCATTTCTTTAAAAAAACTATACTCAATTACAAGTCAGTGAGTATGAAAGAAGATCACAATGGCTGCAGTCAAATGCACAGATAAAATCAGCCATAGCGAGTGTTCATTTCCGCAGCAGCTTGAAGAACCGTAAGACGCAAAATTATTTTGTTTCTCTATGTGCTCAGATTTTGAAGATAATCTTTTATTGTTATTATCATTTCAATATAAGAATACGAGCTCAGAATATTTTTTTCTTCAGATTTTAGCTATTTGGCCAATAGGGATTCACTAGCTATTAAATCTTTGAAGGAAGCATAATTTCTTACACAGTAGAGTGACTAATAGCGGTCACTCTATCTGTTCTATCACTCAGATGTAATCGTCAGTTAAGACAATGTATAAATAATCATGTGTTTATTTTATTGTTATGCATCGGTTTTCTCTATGTCACTACTGCATTATCGATGACTCAATAATATCTGTACAATATCTAATATCCGACATTTATTGTTCTTTTGCAATTTTTATCATTATTCATTATCTATAACCAACGGTTATTTGATGGCTTTTGTATGCATTTAAAGACATCTTTTAATATTTAATGTTAAGCACATGCGACTAAAGCATAAAAAGTTTCTTTATCATTATTTCCCAATAGCATTAGGCATCGTTTATCTAGTTTTATTTTATATTTACTATTATGTATTTGTATCAATGGGAAAATTACTATGATTATACTCAAATATTATGCTCGGCACCTTGGTATATCATTTCTAACAGTGTACTGCCAACTGTTGATGCTATCATGAATGCCCTTGTACCATTCATTGCCATTATATATGTGCTGAATCATTCAGGTGTTCATGAAATGCACCGACAGGTGTAAATGATTGTTGCTATTTTGTTTCTTTTCTCGGCAGTGGATCAAGGTATAGTGAAGAAAACGAAAACCTCAATAGACAAGCAATGATAGGCAATCGACTTTGATATGTTTCTTAAAGTAATGCTAACTCTTGATTTCGACAGTGTTTCTCATGAATCCAATCCATGTAAATTTGTTTAAATGATTTCGATGACAGTCGTGTAGACACTACATTTTAAGAAAATACAAAAAAATCCTTTATAGCACAAATCACAGACCGAAACAAATCGGGTCAAGTCAAATGGTAAAAAATATCCTTGTAAGCGTAGTCCTGCGGCCTAAAGATAAAACTTCTTCCATTACTTGACTAAACCAAATATTCATGCAAATTATTCATTTTTGAGCTAAATTCTGAACTATAGATCAAAAACTCATTTTTTTAACAACGAAAAAAATGAGCAATCAAATAACAACTCCAACAAGAAAACCCACGGTTGCATTTGGATTTTCAAATCTCATCTTGATCTGTAATCATTTTAAATGCCCAACAAAGTAATGCAACATTGGCTAAATCGTTGACAGATAGATAATAAACAAAATATGCGAAATAAAAGTAAATTGAATAGTGAAATCATAACTAAAACTGAAAACATGTAACTTTTGAATGCTCTCCCTGACATTGAAACAAAAAAAACAAGATAAAAACCTGAGCTTTTAAATATTTTCCAATAAAGCGGTTCCCTTTAGGCATGCATCAATTGATAACCGATGTGAGAGCAGTTAATAAAAAGTTACTCGGAAGTACAGAATGTCTCATCTTATAGAAAAATGTTTGCCCTGCCAAACTAAAGTACTAGAAAAATGTTAATATTATCTATGACAGAAATATAAGCATGCAAAATTGGGGAAAAAAAATCATTTATCTATTATTTTTCTGAGATTTTAGTGTGTTTTCGATTTCAGTAGGAAAAAAACCGTCGAATGACTAGTTTTTTAGGAGATATAAGTATTTTTCAATAAGGATACTCCCGTATTTCAGAGCTCCGTCTATAACAGTACGAAAAAGGTTAGAAAGAAATTAGCAGCATCAAGCCGGACGATGATAAAAGATATTCAAAACATCGTGCGTTTTTGCTTTTTATTTTATAGAGTCGGTTTGTTCGTTTTTCTTTGTTTGTTTGATCTCCCCATCTATGTTTGCAAAGTTGTGCTCCCTCGCTGAGAAAAATCGAAATTCTGATCCTAATTCACAATTTTTTCCGTCAGAACTCAACTTTTACGCAATAAAAATATCATATTTGGCAGCAGCGTCGAAACTGGAGTCGATTGATGTACTTTTTTTATCCTATTCGATCATTTTAATTTCTTTTAATTTTCACGTCGAATAATTAATTACTAAGACAACACAAAATTTCAAAACATATATCATTCGACTCGATTTCCGGCGCTGATTCCAAATATGATATTTTCATTGCGTAAAAGTTGAGTTCTGATGGAGAAAATCCCGATTTTCCCAGTAAAGTCGACTTTTCTCAGGGAGCGAGCGAACAAAATTTTACAAAACCGTCACGTACTTTTATTGCTCGTGAATTGATAATTCGAATGATATATGAAAGTTGGGAAGATCTCTTGATGCAAAAAATGAGGTACGTTTGTCGGATCTAGGAGGCAGTGTGGCCCCAACCGGACCTATTCGAACTTGCTGAGCGAGAGAAATGTGTGTAAAGTTCACTCAAAGCCACATGGCTGTACTCCGTTTCTAATGCTGAATTTGAATAAATTAGTTTCAACAATGTAGAACGGACGCAAACAGGCGAAATCTTGATTTTTCTCTAAATTAGTCAAAATTTCATTTTTAGAGGGGTACCTTGTATTTTCAAGATTTCTCACCCAAAACGTGGTTTTAAATATTATATTCTTAATCTAGTCGTCGAGCTCTATCCAACCATGTATGGCTCGATCAAATCAAATTTCTGCTCCTCGTTTACATTTCCGGCACCGTACACATTTTTGTACAGGTCCATCCAGAAAAAATACAAGACAAAATTTTCTTGCTCCAGTTTTTTTATAAGTTCCTTTTGGAAATTGCAGTTCTGAAAGAATTATGTTGTTTTAAGGACGTTTGCTTGTATAATGTTAACGAGAACAACAACAACAACAACACTAGAAATATAAAGGTTGTTGCGTCGAATACGACTTATTGATCAATGTCAGAAAGAAAAAGAAAAAATAAATACAAAACATATGGATACATGGAGGAAAGAAATAGAAGGACAAAGAGTATCGTTCGCCTAAAGCATTTCACTATGATGATAATTATTGTTTCTCTATTTATAGTATATAACGCAAAAATTCGTTCCGTCTTTTTTGGGTCATATTTACATTCTTGTTTGAGCATAGAAAGGCAAGAAAGAAAAGAAGTAAAACATCTAAGGAAAAGTAAGACAAATACAACAGCAAAAAGTAGTACGATTAGTCTATCACTGCCATTCATTTCGCTCATAAAAGTCGACGTAACCTAAACGCGAACAACGAAGTAATGCTTTCCTCACCTTATTCCGATTCCGATCATCTTCTAGACTTGTCTTCATTGATCAGTTCAAATTCAAGACTTTTGGCTGTGGCTCTCACCAACCTGCGTACTGTTCGATCTGATTATGCTGTAGCCGATTATCAATCATCTTTTAATTGGTCTGAAATCGTGTCATTACTCGAGCCTAACTTCAATGATGATGACGACAATGAATTCTACATAGTAGCATTTCGCTCTCAACTTAAATCTAATATTACATCGTCTGAGTTAAAACACCTCTATAGTCTTGATAAATATTCTCACAAAGAAGCTAATGCATCCGGTGGATTACTCAAATATTGGTTTGGTATACCACGTTTGGAAGATCGTCGAAATTTAGCAACTTGTATTTGGACGAATAGAGATTCAGCTGTAAAAGTAGTTAGAGGAGAAAACCGACAACAACCACATGTTGAAGCAATGAGAATCACAAGTAAAATGTATGATGAATGGAAAATGGAAAGATATATAATAAAGATTGGCAGTGTCAATAAAGATGGAATAAGAACATGGACAATTAAACCGTTTGAAGAACAATGATAAATTTACATTAAGAGATCATGTTCTTCAGGTTTTAATAATTTTCTGATCCGTATGATTAATAGCGATATTAGCCTCACATTATTACTGATACAACACAAAGGAAGATTTAAGATAGTGCAGCAGTCTACATTATCCATCCCAAAATGTTCTCCATAAAACAACAAATTCTACAGAACTGAAGTATTATATTTAAAAGGAAAAAAAAATGAATGGTAGAAACTCACTTTCAAATGGCTAACAACACAAAGAGAGAAAGAGAAACAAACAGTTATTCGAATGATGGATATCAAGTTTCAAGCGCAAAAAGAAAGAAAAATCTTTTATATGATTTCGTTTTCTATCTGTTCTTAGTCTTTCATGCAGGAATAGGATGTATTTATTATGGTTTGTTGTATTATTTATCACTGTAATTAAATATAAACCATGTTCTGGATTTCGTGTTGTTCTCATTGTAATTTGATTAAATTTTAGTCTTGTTTGGAGTGTTCTTAAAATATATACAAGTCGACTTAGTTTTTGATCCTGATTCTGAATCATCTTGTGTAGAAGTAATTTTTCTACTAAATGTGACATAAAAGCGCTTCGTAATTTTAGAATGGCTTTGAAAATTTAAAAATACTTTAAAATTTCACGTTTTTAAACAGTTCAAGAATTTTGAAATTTTAATTTTAAAGTGATATAGAAAGTTGTTTTAATCACCAAATATAATACAACCATTTTGGAGTTTTCCCAAAAGGGTCGCCAAGTCAAAAAGCATCTTCACTAGGGAAAATTGAGTTGAAGAGTAATATGTTTTTCTTTTGCTATGGTTCCCTTAACGCAAGAACTATAAAAAGAATAAATCAAATCAACAATATCACAGGGAATTCGATGTTGTTTTCAATGCATGATAATAATAAATCAAACATTCAATGTTGTCATGCAATATAACATGAAGGTCATTTTGAAACAAAAAAAACAATCGGTCTCTCAAAAGAATAGAATTACTAATGGTAAGTATGTTTACAAAGAACAGAAAAATGCTTCGTTTTTTCTTAATGTTACACATCAAGATGTAATTTTTGTTAGGTAGTACAGAATAAGTGTATGTGTACATGTACATGTACTACGAAACTTGTGTAATGTCTGTTGGCCTTCTTTTTTCTTCGTTTCTTCTGTTGTTACAAGAAAAAAGAAAAAAGAAGTTGGGTCCCATTATCTAATCAGAGCGTATTGCGCTTTCTCAAGCATGAAATTTCATAAGAAATAAGCTAACTACTCTTGCTGAAGAAGCACCCGTTTCTCCATTGGTTGGAGCTAGCTAAAAAAAGAGTAAAATCTAGCAGGTGTAGCTAGCTGCAGCACTACAAACCCACTTCAGTACTAGTTGCAGTATAGATACTAGTTGCATATATATAGATGAAAAAACTGAAGCACAGTAAACGAAAAAGAAGTTCCTGCAAAGATTCGAACTGTGTATATAAAGATTAATAATCTTCTCCCTATGCTACTCTTTAAACGAAAAGGTGCATTATCGAACTTTTTCTGCTGGAAAAATAAAAACGTATATAGATGGTGACAAATATTTAAACGTTTTGTACTACGAGATGTTCAAAAAGGTTTCGTAAACAGGAAGGAACCTTAGAAAGGCTCTATAGTTGAAACAAGGTTTTGTACTGGATTATCCCGTCTTCATAAATTCAGTTTCATAAATCACACATTTATTAAACTTTTTAAAAATTTCATAAAATTTTTCATTTTTATGTAAAAGTTTCCTAAATTTTATGAAACTTGTTTCCAAGTTGCATAAATATGTGATTCATGTTGTTGCAGGTTTAATTAATTAGTTCCTCAGTTAACTGTAGTATTAATGTGTTACACAGAGACATATAACTTAGGGAAGCCGTTCAAACTATGAACGAATCAATCGGATCATTTGTAGAATAATGTGAAGCGCTCCTCTGTGATATTTGTATAAGAGAGAAAATATATAAAATCTATCTTTTCTTATCCATTTTATTCATTTTTTCCAATAGATTACTTTTTATCAACTCTTAAATATAACACGTCAAAGAACCAGAACTGGGCAGCTCTGATTCCTCCCGGCTCCGGCTCCTCTCCTACTGTTTTTACATCCGGCTCTGACTCCGACTCCAAAAAAAATGTTCATCTTTCCTTGTTGGAAAAATACAAAACAATAATACAAATGAAAACAAATGAAAACAAACGAATAGCAAACGAAAAATGTCTAATGTAGAAGATCAGAGTTGCACTTGAGAAATGTTAATTTCGCCAACATTTCTTTTGTAAGTGTTCCTCTGTGTGGTCGCATTACGAAACCGTTGGTAGAAAATACGAGTTCAACAGGCGCTGATGTTGCAGGCACACACAAAAGTCGAAGAGCAAGCGAATTCAGATATGGATAGTCAACAACCAGGTTGTACGATGATATAGAGAAAATAAAAAATGAAAATAATAGTCAAGGTCTGTTTCGAGACCAAAAAAACGAGAGAGAAAGAAAAGAACAAAGAAAAGAGAAAGAAACATATTATTGTTTCTTCTGAAAATCGTTTTGAAGTACAAATCTATAACTGCATGATATATATACATAAAAATCTTCTTTCGAAAGCCTTACATTTAATAGAAGAAGGTCAAGACTGACGTTTCACTTTGAAGCTTCGAAATATTTTTCTTCTGATTCCGCATCAAAAAAAATAAAATTTTAAAATGTATTTTACGAGCTAGTAGCCTAGAACTTGGCCTGACAGCAGACTACAGTACAACTTAGTTCACCTTCCAACTTCAAAGAAAACGATCCCTTTTAGTTTTTGAGATATCTAGCTCTCAATATTGGTGATCAACGTTTAACAAATCATACTTCTTTTATATGCACCAGCTAGATAAACTTTTGACTATCATGACTTTTCGGCTTTCCCTTCTGGTCATGATAATTACAGATAATGTGTGTTCAAACTTTACTTATGCAGTGAATAATCACATAAAATAAAATAAAGTAGAAATGAAAAATATCAAAACAAGATTAAATCAAAATCAGATTTTTCTTTGCGATTTTTGTATATTTGGAATCAGTATAATCGATTGCGTGGTACAGCATGGTCGTGTATATAGAACGATATTGCAATTTGAAGAACAAAATAAGGAAAGGCAAAATTTTATATTCTTACTGAACTTATTCTATATTCTGCAACTTCGCGACTTAAAACTACAATAAGTAGAGAGGAGCCTTTTCCACTTCTTATACTGATCTGAAATAAACAATTTGTACTATATATTGAGATATATTCCACAAAAAGCTTCGTTTTAGTTTTTAAGATATAGAGCTATTAATTTCACAGATTAAAGTTAGTAGTGTGTATGGACTTCAGTTTGATTTTAGGATTCCAGGAATCTGGAATGCTGACTACATAGCAAATCAGGCTGATTTTTTGGGGGGCGGTTTAGCGAAAAAGAGCATACACATTCTGATTCGTTTTTGTATGTAGATTCCAAATCTGATGTTTGTTTTCTGGTGGAACGTCTAGTTTTTGAAAAAGTAGCGAAAAACCGTTTTTACGTTGAAATTAGGAGTTTTTCTCTTTTTTTCTCTCTCTCTCTTTCTTTCTTTCTGTTCGTTTCACCATTTTCATGATGAACGGAGAGAACGAGGAAGCGCATATTCATCTATATCTTCTACAGTTATTTTCTTCAAACATCGACACAAAAAACAAGTTTGGTAACTATAAGCGAAAATTGCTAATTGCTGCTTTCAGGACAAAGCAAGCATAAATGTTCGTATTGCACAGCTTCAAATGGCCGAATTTAGAAAATACTTGTTCCGACCAGGAGTGTCAGAACATTGAATCAACAACACCAAGTAATTAGTGTTGCCGATACCGGGCTCTGGATATTAGCACGAACCTCTTTTCCGTACAAAACTACAGTGAGTTCAACTAGTCCGGTCAGTTCAAACGATGCTAGTGTGGAAATATACTCATCATTTTATTATTATACTAAGCATTATCGAGTCGGTTATACTTGCGCTGGTTTGGAACAAAACAGTATATGTATTCTGATCCAGTTTCTTACGTAGATTCCGAATCCGGCGCCTGTTTTTAGGTGCAAAATCTAGTTTTCGAGAAATAGAGGAAAAACTGGTTTTACATGGAAATTAACGCCTTTTATTAGTTTCTCACTTATTTTTTCGTTCGGAATATATATGTTTTTCTTTTCACTTTCTCTTTTCGTATTTTATTCTGGTGAACAAACAGAAGGAAAAAAAGAATATCGATCTATAGCTTGTAACGAGCACTGCTGTTATTTAGTATACTGTTGAAAACTGAATCGATATAAAATATCAATTTTATTGAATCCGAGAGAAAAAAGAAAGACTGATAATACGAAACACTACAATTACTTGTATACAAATGATTTGTATGCGCGTGGTACAAAAAGTAGATTGTTGACTCCTTTTTCGTAGTAGACAACGTCGTTACATCAGCAACTTGAACTTTTTTCTTCCTAAATTGATCACATTCTTTGACAAAAGGGCTTGCTGCCCTAGTCGAGACTCCCGCCAAACTCCCACGGGACTCCTGTCACGGGGGCCTGCGGGATCCTGAAGGATCCTGTAAGAGTCAGGTGGGACTTTCAGGGGATTTCTCAGGACTCCTGAAGACTCCCGTGGGACTTTGAGTATTCTGAGGACTTTCGTTGGACTCCCGCAGGACTCGAAATCTCCACAGAAGTCCCATGGGAGTCTTCAGGAGTCCTGAGAAATCCCCTGAAAGTCCCACCTGACTCCTACAGGATCCTCCAGGACCCCGTGACAGGAGTCCCGTGGGAGTTTTGCCGGGAGTCTCGACTAGGGTGACTCTCTCTTCGAGATGTGTGAGTCGTCTTGCAAATTGGTTGTTCAATTGTTTCGTCATACTAGGCAAATGATTTGTTAAAGTCTAGAGAAAAAAATATCCATGTCTATGTAAATGAGATATATACTCAAATAAAATAGAACCAAAGAGAAAAGACGCTGAGAAGGATGATTTAATGTTTACGTGGGATGCAGAAATGATTTAGAACATGAATTTATGTAGCATCTGAGGAAGCACATCAAGGTAAATCCCGATCAGCCGGCCGCCATTCCTCTATTCCTAGAGTATTCTCCTATTGCTTGTCCCTCTTTTTCTCTATTCCGCTACTCTTTCGATCAGTCGTTATTCTATTACGTTAGCGAGATTGTTTAATCTTTATTGTAGAAATTTTATTTAGAGTAGTATGGGGCAATTGCAGACAGTTTTGCGATCTTTTCTCTTGTAATCAACATAACTTTGTGATTTTTATTAATTTTTAGTTGCTTTTTTGCAGGTAGGTACATGGAAATTTCCTGTACAAA
>CAJNOQ010005134.1:0-15957 GCA_905250885.1 Didymodactylos carnosus | reverse complement strand
TTCAAAAAGCGATTTATCAGTTGGGGTACTTCCCTCGTGAGCTTATAAATGTATTGAAACATACGTTTTCATACATACTCAGAGTATGTATGAAAACGTATGTTTGCCAGTTGATAGAGTATGATAGTCTATTAACTGGCGTGCTTAAAGATTGTTTCTGACAAGTTTTAAGCTTATCGGTCATTCGATTTAGAATGTCAAAATACGTATAATCTGAAAATTTGAGGCTTTATGAGTTAGCTGTTACGATTTCAGAGATGAGTTTGGAAGTAGGACAGAAGTTTAGGGGTGAGACATTTTGATGTATTTTTGAATTTTTTCGCCTGGCAAGTACCCGATAGTCTTTCAATCGTTAGACATTGAATGATTAATTATTTTACACACGGAATAAAAGAATAAAGCCTCTAGATTGTGTACCTTGCTTAAATGGGGATAGGACAATTGAGTGAAAGAACTAAAACACAAAGTGTTTGGCATATTCTCTAAAAAAAAATGGTACTCTACCGAACCTAAAAAAGGTTTAAACTTTTGTCACCATCTATATACCTTTTTAAGGTTTCGTACAAACTATATACCGTTTTACTTAGCTAAATCCGTGACTGGGAAAAGCTTAGGAACACTGAGAAAACACTTTTTTTGTGTTTTTACACAAATTTTTTCCAGTGACGGATTTAGGGTGCTGTACGAAACCTTAAAAGCTTATATAAGGTTAAATAATAAAGATTATATAATAAAGACTCGTCACAGAGTATACAGGCTTTGGTTAGTATACGACGATGGACGACCACGCCTGACGCCCGAGATCATAAGCTGTATGAGTTGAACAGTGGCGGTAGAACACACTATAGCAGTACTCAAGGTTACTTTTGGATAATTTAGTCCAAAAGAAAAATTGACCCTTTAAAATTCATAATTTTAGTGTTCGATTCCAACGACTGAGTAGTGTTGTTTGGTGTTTTATTACTACACCGAGAAGTATTACCGAGAAGTTATATAGTGTGCTTCATGGCATTCACACTTTATCGCTTATTAGCGACACTATCTGTTTGATGATCGATGATGTGCATATTGTACTGTATAATGACCTTGACTCGTCGTCTAAAAATATTTAGAATATTAGAGCACATTTTTTTTGAGTACAAAATGCTTGAGTATAAAGGTGAAAAAATTTTAAGCAATATCTACAAATTTCAAAAACATTGTTTTTTTTCTCTGTTGAACAGATGGTCTATTGATTATATAATTTATTGAGCAAATGAAAAACCTTGTAATCTTAGGCAAAACAACGTATATTTACTTTTGACTTACTTTGATCATATATTGTCTCTCAGCATAGAAAAAAATTTTCTTTTCGATATACTCATGTGTGCTGAAAAAGCGCTATTTATATTTACACTTAAAATCCTCATTAATTTACGTTTTTTTTCAATGTACCATAATCACATCGTTTGCGGCTTACAGAATGTTTTATTCCCATGGTAAGGTTTATATAAAATGTATTTAGTCAGAATTATGCCATAGATAGAATCATTGACTAACCTACATCCATTCAAAATACATGGACTAGCCTGACTCGATTCTATCTAAAAATTATACTTAAATAATCAGTATGTATAAGAATAATCAAGTAATTCGTTTATTTTGTTTGTCCTATCTTTATTAAATAATGAAAGCAAATATATTTTCTCTTTATTCATCGATAAGAAATTGAGGAAACACGATTCTTTCACTTCCTTTTCATATTATTAGAATATTTAATTGACGAATCGAGCATCAATTACACTTTAAGAATAAAAAAATTAGCAGTCAGAATATTTGAATATTATTATCAACCACAAAACATACAGTCTATCTCCTTTTCTTTTTTGTAGTGCTTTGTAAATACTTCAATAAAAAAGTTGATAAAAATCAATCTTAACACGTTATTTCTATAATTGTTCGTCTATAACATACAGATTTCGTCATGACAAATTAACAAAATGTCATCAAGATTGAATGACTGATTTATTTACATTTTATGTTCTGTTTCACGTCAGACGCAACATTATATATAATCTTTCGTCTGACATAAAACAGAACAATATAATTTATAAATTATATATCATTAAAGAGCTTATTTTAGCAAAGTGGAAACATTTTTCATTCGATTCAAGTAAGAACGTTAGATTTTTATATTTTTTGTAGACAGTTATCTCTTAGCACAGGTATCTCATATTTTTAAAAGCCGTGTTTATAAAAGTATTGTAATTAAATGAAACATTTCGATATATCGATATGTATATACATATACGAGCATACATAATTTTATTTTTTTTTCGTTGCTCAATGTCAATAGTTTTTATCTGAAATATATATGTGTATAGAACCAAACCGTCATATTATAAAGATAGTAATCAATAGTTTTATGAATATTATTATTCGCTCTAAGGAGCAAAATAATTGCTTCGATTTGCTATTTAAATCGATTCCTGGAATCGTATACATTTAAAAAAAGAGAAGGAAGAATAGCGATGATCTCTCATAACGAAATTTATTTAAAAACAAAAATAATCTTGACAATTCTAGTTTAAATCGTATCATCGTCTCTTTATCTGATCATATCATCATTATTAGCACTGTCTAAAATAATGATATATTATACTCTATTATCATCAATTCAGTAGTAATGGATCATCAGTTAAGTAAGTGGTTGATTTGTATGATCACACGATCCATGATTCTGCATGGTTTCTTGAAGTCTCTTGTGTGTATGTGTGTATGTTTGATGAATGTATTTCCATTCTCCTATGTAAAATATAGTAAAAAATAGCGATATCTCAATATAAAACTATTTTCTTTTCTCTCTTTTTCTCTTATTTATGTTCGTTCTTATCTCTAAAATTTAAAAACCTTTTCTTGTATCTATTTTTAGTTGACTTTTTTGCTCCGAAAAGGGTAAAAATACTTTTTATAGTACAAATAAACAAACCTATGTCACGATCATATAATGATCAGTAGGCGGGGAAGACATTCAGGTTTGTGTAGTGGGAAGTAACTTTTTAAGATAATATGTATAAAAGATGAAGATGAAGAAATAACTAAAAAATCACATCAATTTTCAATTAGGCGAGAATTTTTGAAATCTTTTACGAAAGATGAGAAACTATAAATTTCAGAAAAAATACTCCAAACTAGCCAGAACCACTTCTAAAACCAGTGGAAAATAACGCTTTTTCGCATGACAAACATCTATAATAAATGAACAGTGTGCGTTCACGAGTCTTTTCAACTCATTTATACGTGTTTGCCATGCGAAAAAGCATTTTTTCTCATTGGTTTTAGAAGTGGTTATAGTTTTAGGTATGTTTTATGAAATTTATATTCTCTTACCTTTCGTAAAAGATTTCTTTGCTCTCTTAATCTAGTGACTAGTCGAGTCTGTCTAAACGTCCGTAAAGGATTCGGTGTATTTTTAGGTGGTTTTGAATGGTTTCATAGTTTATAAATACCTCTTTTCTTGTGACTTAGAAAAATTTTACACAGTATTATTTATTCAAAATCTTTTATGAAGTGAACTCTAAAACATTATTTTAATCAATTCAGCTTTTTGACAAAAATGATTTTTTCTAACATGGACTTTCTATATTAGGTGACGCCCTATTTGTCTTGTTCTACAGGTTATTAAGTCTTAACTAACGTCATATTTATGACATCCTATTATAATAGAAGATAAAATAAAATTTCACGTCTAAATTCAGACTATCAATGTTTGTAATCTAATTTACTAATTTGTTACATAACTGAAGACAAAAATATAGATTTTATTATATTATCTTATAATTATTGGATTATTCCTGATGTATTTTTACTATAATAATCGAACTACATGCTGTCGTGTAGTGGACAATTATTGTCTAGTAAAAATATTTTTTATAAGAAAGAAAAAATACAATGTCATACATAATAATAATTAATTCAATGTGACATATTCTTTAGTTCTTCAATGTTATTAATATTTATTATTTATTTACTAGTTATAATATATATTTTCTCACACATTTGCACGTAGTATAATATTCTTTTTTTTCTAACTCTCACTACCTGAAAATCCGTTCGTTTTTACTTCAATTATTCTTATATTTGCAACATACCTTTTCTGTAAACAAATCGCTTAGTCTTTATGAACTATTTTTTTCTTTTTGAGATGAAACTTTCCATGTGTGACTAAAATATGAGGCATAATTTCTCAATAATATCCAATTATATTGAATTATGTGAATATGCAGTTTATTACTGATTGAAGTTGGTATTCAGAAGTAAGTATAGTCAAACCTTATTCCTGTTTTTTTGCATGAAGAGGAAATATTAAGCAGCTGTTTATAAGTCAAGGTTATATTGTAAGGTGCTGGCAAGTCATTTTTTGGGTGAAAAACATTGTAAATCTATCTAAAGCTATTGTTTTTGAGTCTCCATTCAAAACTGAGTACACAAAAAAAATAAGTCTGCTGTTTTTCAAAATTTAAACGAGGTCAAAATAATCATGAATATTTGATTTATTAATAAGTGGAAATTTAAGAACAATAGATATGATGACAGCAGCTAATTTAAAATTTTATATTTGAAATTTTATTGAGTATTTAAAACTTTTTAATTTTTCGACGTATCGAACAATACAACGTTCATTGAAGAAAAGAAAAGTGAAGAAAAAGTGTTTCCGTCTTTCAATGGAAAAACCTAGATAGGTTTACAAGCTAGACAGTGAGGGGTTTTCACGATACTTCTCATGTCATTTCAACTTTGGAAAATAACAAACTTATTTTTTATATTCAATTTTGGATGGAGACTCAGAAAAAATAATAGCTTTGGATAGATATGTCAATAGATTTTCAAAAAACCAGTATTTTGCGAAAATGACTTTTAAAAAACTGAGAATGACATTTTCCTATATAACTCGATGAGTTCTATCCAATCATGTCAAAAAAAAGCGGAAAAAGAATCACTTGGTTTTTGAATTATAAGCACCTTAAATGATTGTAATTCTTTTTATCTAACTATTTAAAATCTATCTGACATAATCACACATGAATTTTAAATTTTTCGAATAAATTAAAAATTACGCTTTCCAAAAATATTTTAGAAAAATGGGGAGATCATTATCTCTCTCATCAAAAGTGATTATAAGTTACTACGTTGATATTTGTAGTTGAAACTGATCATAGAGGATGAAAGTATAGTATACTAGCTGTTAGACAAGATTAATCCTCTGAAAAGAAAAAATATTACATGATTAAACTGTTTATTATAAATTAAAAAACAATATTTTTAAAAAAATTGTTTATTAAAGTGCTCTTTATTGTTTGTGTATGTATTATTGGAAGACATTCGTACTCATATGTAAGATTAGTATTATTGTACCAAATATTGTCAACAGGCAAATAATATTTTCTCTTACATATGCTAGTATAAAAGGAAGAAATAAAAGTATCGTATAACAATATCGTTTCTCCTAGATTAAGCAGTGATGCGAAGCCTAGTCTATACATATTATGCACACTATTTGTAATAACCATTTGATTCATGTTTACAAATATAGAAGAAAAAAACATGAAAAGATGATTCGTTTTTGCAATTGTATCCATCGAGCTGCTTACATGCACAAGGTATGAGATGAAAAACTTTTATGAATTATTAAAAAAAAGGTTTATATTGACGAATATTTGATTTGATTGTAATTGGTAAAATAGATGATTTTTCCAAGAAGAAATCGACTACTGTTTGTTTACAGCGGACGAAGAAGCTGACGTGATGTAAAATAAAAATAATCTGTTTGCAGAGGGTGTTTTTTTTAAGAATATTATGAGGCAATAGAAAATGTAAAACACGGATCTAACTAAGTGAAATGTTACAATGTGCTTATTTTAATCAAATTCTAACCATTTTGTGCTAGTGCTTATTTAGTGATATGACAAATGAGAGTTAAGATAAATATTATATCTGCTATTCCATTTATTTAAATATTTATTTGTAAGTGTGAAACATATTTATTAGAATTTATTTTCTATTGTGGTAATTGAGAGAGACGAATTTAGTATAATTCTATTTGTCATTTTATTCTGTTTTTGATCATTTCTATTATATCGAAGTATTCTAGATGTCATTTGTTGATATGATGCAGTCATTCAACTCTATAATTTAACTTGTACATGCTCATAATACGGAAAATTCTTATAGAACAGCAAAAATGATAATTATGTGTTGATTAAATATAGAATTTTTATTATATCTTGATATAATACCTTTAGCCCCATCATACATAAAAAACAAGGACATATCGTTGACAAAACTGTAGTAGAAAATGATGTTTTCATTGTGGCTTTTGGACTCAAATAAGCAACGAAAGGATTATCTAAGCAAAGTTTGTCTTCAAAAAAATTTTTTTTGTTGAAATGAGTACGGGTACTGAAAATAGCATAGCTTTAATATAATTTAATTTTCTAACTAGCTCTCTAATAACTGATCTTTTTTTTTTAAACACAAAAAAAGTCTGATGACAGGACAATAGTTCGACGCACAAAAATAACTTTATCTTATCTAACTGACATTTATAGGTATTTTTGAGAAAAAGTTCGAGGTTTTTACTATATACAATTTCGTCTGACATTTCCAGAGGAGGTAGTGTTGATGTACAATTATCAACGTATTAAGTGTTCGGTTATTTTATCAGACAGAAAGGTGACAGATTTTTCATATTAAAAAATAAACTTAATTATTATCAAGCTAACTAGAGCGTCAAATCACATTTAAGCGATGCTGAAAACAATCTTTCTAACTGGAATCGTATTGTTTTCTATATCCGTACTCATTTCAATTTACGAAATTCTTGTTCAAACTGTACTAGTATGAGTTTGTACAAGCAGATATTTGCCTATATGTAAATGTAAGCAATATGCACGTGATACTAATAAAAATGTTGAACAACACAGACTAAAAAGTATCTTACATAATCTACATAAAATAGTAGAAAATTTTTTGTGTATTGGATTTGTCGGAATGTAAAATTATCAGTCATTGCAAAAGGTTAATTTTGACAGCATTCTCTCAACAGTGTCCTTTTTCAGTTCCGTTAACTATTGTATATATTTCGAACTCATAATTTATCAAACAATCTCAGATACATGAGATTTCTTTTATTATACGTGAATATAAAGAATTTTAAACAAGCTACATGTAGGTACACTTTTTTTCCTAATTAAAAATATTTCTTACGTAGACTCTCTATTATGTTGACTTATATGACAAAAACGCTTTTAACTGCCTCAAAATAACAGCCTATAACAGATGTTTTATAACAGATGATTGTACTCGAAAACTAGAATAGTTTGAAAAAATAATGGCATAATACCCTTATATTCGTTATAACATGTTTTAGTGAAATGTAAGAAGCGAAAAGAAATAGGAGAATGCAGATGCTATTGTATGTTTTTTTTTTGATAAGAAGAAATTTTATTATTGTCTTACACCGTACAAGTATTGAAATGCTATAAGAAAACTATTGTTTTTTATAAGAATGCTACAGTCTACGGTAAAGGATATGATTGATGGATGTAAAAAAGAAATCATAATTGCTATAAACACGGTTGACGTAAAAATAATTAATGAGAAATGAATTTAATTTTTACCCTTTTATAAAGATATGAATTATTTCGAAAGAATATTGAATCAAATTAAACTATATATCTTATCATACCTGTGATCTATTTTGAGACTCAGTAGTGGGATGGATTAATATCTTTCCATCATTCTTCAACATAGAACTAAATCTTTACATTTTTAAATGTGGCTTTATTTACACACACACCGACACACATACAGAACGAAAAAGAAGAATTTTGAAGATCAAATATATATCATATAGCTGAAGTTTTTGTTTTTGAAGCAATTCAGTACGATTTATCGTTTTATGACTCTAATTGACAACGGCTCTTAATTCATATGCATACACAGAATGATAGATACAATAAAAAAAAGAAATTCTTGTTTTGTGCTCTCTACATTTCTTCCTTCCATCTGTGAGTTTCTTGTTTAAGCAACAAAATTTTTCCTTTTTTTTTCTCTCTCTCGTATTTTTCATGTTATTGTCAATCATAACTTATCTTAATGTTGGGGATCACCTGGAAATATATATGTAGAGTAGAGAGAGAGAGAAAATGACTGAATAAGTATTATATTCATAAGTAAAAATTTACATTATTGATTAATTTTCTTCTAAATGGTAAGGGTAAATGGTGATAGCTTTCTTTTTCAATATTTGTAGAAAAAAAATATTATGTCAATGAACAATTACATTTTTTCTGTTACCAATCTATCTGGTAATTGTTCCGTGGATAACATACGAATAAGTAAAAATGAATCTTCTTCGTTAATAAAATCAAAATGGTTTTTATTGTTGCCCTGTAGGTAAATTATTTTCTATTACATTTTAATACGTGATCAAGATAATATCTTATAACACGCACGATACCTGTGTTTTCCGTTTCTCTTGACTTTCTTTTTATAAATATGAGCACTCTCCTCTCAATTTGCACCAAGCAGAAAGAAAGATAGAAAAACTGAACTTGGTAGAATTAATGTCTCAAAACTTTTTTTCAGATAAAAGAGTTGATGTTAGAGAGATGTGTTAGAGAGACAAGACAATTGATTATGTAAGATTTTCTTTGATAAGTCATTGAATAAGAGACAAAGCCTGCTCTAAGTAAGTAAATACTGATTGAGAAAGATTGTTAAATGTTGAAGTAAAAACAATACTAAATTGAACGTTGAATTTTACCTATTCTACAGAAGTTCGAAAATGATTCATTATAGTAATACCTCATTTAATAGATATCAAATTTTTATCTTTGAGAATGAGACATCATATGTTAAAAATTCGCAGAACAGCTGAAAAAACAGAAAACATAGGCCGATCATAACTGCCACATATATAAAAGTTAAACTATATTCTCCAACAAAAAACGTTTTCTGCAAATCCAAAAAGGTTTTGGGTGGAAAATGAGGTAGATTTACGCATCAAATAATTAAACAAACATTCAATCAGTTATGCAAGAACATATCGAAAATTCTCATTAGAGAAACTGAATGATGTATCAACAACAATGCAATCAGAGCTAGCAATTGTTCTTCGTTAGGCAGTGGAAATAGGTTCTACTTTTGACAATTTTTCCCTCTAATTTTGAGTTCGTTGTTAGTCGCTTTTTTTAACTGACACTACGTTTGCTCGCCTTTAAGATTATAACTAGTCAATGAAACAGCGGTAGTCTGTGACTCATAAACTTCAATAATTATTCTTTTAGATAGAAAAGGCCCTGTTTAGATGGATTCAGATACAGAGGCTGAAAAACATACGTTTGTACAGAAAGTAGAAAACTCAACAACGATATCATTAAAGCAATTGTCCTCAGCAGCACGAGACTCAAAATCCTTGACTTTTCCATATGTCTAACTTTTTCTTTTTTTAACTTGTTGAGTGTTTCCTCTCACACTTTTCACTGATAAACATTCCTCTTTAGAAAAATGATTGTCACGTCTCGAAACTGCAGAATCGACACAAAGGTTCATCGAGGATTCACTGAGATATGGAAAAATAGATTTGTATCGCTTCTTCCCTTCAGAAACATACCATGAATTATATTCTTGTCTTTTGCCTTGTATTGTCTATTTTACTTATAACATGGAGAACGTTTGAATTAAATCATTCACATAAATTTTATGTTTCGTTAGCTAAAGAATTCAGTGTCGATGAAAAACATTTTTTTTTAAATATATTCTTTTTGAATATGTGAATTTGGCATATATTGGCTAACTAGAAGAATTTTTCTAGACTACGAGTCATATATCTATCAAGTAAGATGAAAGTTTATTTAGAGTAAGATGATCTATACATTTAATAATCAGTGTAGCGATGCTATACGCTTCAGTTAGTCTCATTCTGTCTTGCACAGGAAATGGCAGGAATTAATCTTTAGATTAATAAAATAAAATGAGGTTTTTCGTTGAAATACAGAAACGAAAAATAAGTTTTATATGATTCAAAATGATTACACGCATTTTTAGTTTTTGAAATATGCTTTTTCTAGAGGGTATAGTATATTTGACATTAATGTTAAAAAGTCTAATAACATATTTTTGTTATTAGTTGTCTCATTTTGCTTCTTAGTTTTGCATGAAAGAAAATATTATTGCCTTTCGGCCATAATTGAGAAATAAATTCGTTGGTTAATATCTATTTGAGTATGTATAGTTCCGTTTTGTATAGACGATGGCAACGTGTAAACTATATGGAATCGTTCATTCTTTGTATTAATTAAAAAAATTTTTCTTCTTTTTGTTTCGAAATCAAATCGATATCTCGTTTAGCGTATGTAGACAGAAATCTTTTTTTCTCTAAAGTGTTTCTTCATGCAGATAATAAATAGACGACGTATAAAAGCGTAATAATGATGAAGAGTTTGTTCTTTTCCTGTGATTGTTAAACTAATAGTATTTTTATTTTTTGGTTGAGGAAGACTAATTGTTACTACGTATACTCAAACACACACACAAATATTCAATAGCAAAGGTGTCATTTCTATAAATATCATAGAAATAGTAAAAAAACAGGACACATACACACATACCCAGGAGGTTAGTGGCAATCCTAATGAACATACAAAAAAGCAGAACATATTTTACTGATGAAGAATTTGTCTTTGTATCTTTGTGACTACTAAAAGAAAAGAAAGAATAACAAAATTAAAATAAGAAGAAATACTATGTAATTCAATTGTGTACGTCTGTATGTCTAACGGAAATCTATATGGTATGTTCATTAGATAGGTCCACTTTAATAATGAATTATTATTATTGTTCTTCAAATATTCATGAGTTTATAGTACTAAACATTTTCTTTTTAATTTTAAACCAATTAAATTTCTTTTTAATTCAGTGTTAAAAGAATTTTAACATTGAGTAATCGAAATTTTTCTTTTGAATACATCATACAAAACAATTGCAAAGTCATGTAATCATTACTTCAGCAAATATTCATGAAGATAAATATTTCAACTGCTAATAATACTTTTTTGTTATAGCATATGATAACATTCTGATTGGTTATTGGCATCTTGCTTTCTATAAGAAAAAAAACTCATTTACAAGTCTAATAATTGAAGATTAGATCAATTTTAATACTCAAGAGGTTTCTTGGTTTTTCCATCGACGAAAAGGGGCAAAGGCCTCTTCTGAAAATATTTGGTTAACTAACTTAAATATAGAAAAAAATGACTGGTGTAACTAAACATTTTTATTTTAAATAAGATATATAGGCGTTGGTTAGCTACGTGGTTCAATCAGTAGTTTTTCTTTTTCCTTTTTCCCAATTAAGAAAAAAGAAAGGGGAAGAAAAAGGTTATTATTGTTTTAAGATTCAACTGTGAGTTGAATGTCGATTATTATGTATTCTCTTATACTTCTTTTGCTCATGTTTTCGATCACATTTTTTTTGACATTTTTGTTTTAGGTTACAATTTTATCTGACATAATCATATACAAATCATAATACGAATCTTTTAATGTTTATCCAACAAGTTCCACGTTATCATGCAAGATAGTGTATCGGAAATAGCTTTAAAATTTTACAGAAATACAACAAAAGCTACCATTCTTGAAACACCAGTTTATACATTCGTTTTAGCGTGTATTGGTTTTACATTATTAATATGTTTAACGGTAGTTGGCAACACATTTGTACTACTAGCTCTTTATCTTGATAAACGCTTACATTCAACATCATATTATTTAATTGCCAATATGGCCACAGCTGATCTTCTATTAGGATTAGCCGTATTACCATTTTCATCGGTATTAGAAATTCTAAATGGAAAATGGATATTCGGTACAAGTTTTTGTACAGCATGGTTAGCACTCGATGTTTTATGTTGTACAGCATCTATTAATGCATTAATGGCCATATCGATTGATCGTTATATTGGTGTTACACGTCCATTAATTTATTCACAAATAATGACGATAAAACGAACAATTATATTGATTATAATTGTTTGGGCTGCGTCTACATTGACATCTGTTGTACCATTATTTGGTTTGACAGATCCATGGAAAATGGAGCCACCACTGCCAAACAATGAAACATCAAATTTATCATCAATGCTCAGTTATCCACTTAATCGATGTGAAGTGAATAAAGATGCTTTGTACAGTATATTGTCATCTTTAATATCATTTTATATTCCTGTTATTATTTTACTTATATTATATTCACGTGTTTATCAAGAAGCAAATAAACAATCTAAAAAATTAGAAAATGATAAACGTCGAATATATAATATTGATTATCAAATAGCATCATCACAAGTACAAATGGCAAAACAACAAAATATATCATCAGATGATTCTGATCATATTCAACAACATCATACGAGTTTAAAATTAGCTCAAAATAAAAAACAAAAAGAACGACGTCGGTCATCATTACAAATGATAAGGTTTAGTTTAAATGGTGAAGAACAAACAACTTCTCTGTTAAATAACAACAATAGTAATAATAATATTTTGCATGAACAACACGATGGTGATGATGGAAGTATGCAACGAACAATAACAGCAACTGATGGATCAAATAAGTCTCCGAACTTAAAAGTAAGTTTTCAAAATGATAATTTTTATTATTATTGATTTTTCTTTTTAATTTTAGAATCATACTACTAACGACACATCGTATAATAATTCACGTCCACATCCAAATCCTTCAGCTAGTCGTCCTATCAACAAATGTCCATCGACAAATTCAGAACGCGGTGGTAGTGGTAACGCATTTATATCACAGAATGATGAACTATTAATTATCAAACGAAAATTACATAATTTAAAACGTGAACAGAAAGCATTTCGTACATTGGGACTTATACTTGGGGCACTTCTCATATGTTGGCTACCATTTTTTGTTACTTTGCCTACAATTGCTATATTGAAAGCTCTAGGTATGAGAATTAATGAAAATACATGGTTTAAAATAACATTTTGGTTGGGCTACTGTAATTCAGCATTGAATCCGTTTGTTTATGCATTCTCAAATCGTGCTATCCGACGTTCATTTCAACATGTATTATTTCGAAAAATTTGTTGCTGTACTCGTTTGTGTTGTTGTTGTTCAACATCACTTTGTCAACAAAAACGGCAAAAATTTTCACCGAATAATCTAAATAATTCGATAACAACGCAAACATCAATAAATACGACTCGACTAGATAGTATATTGACACACGACCATGTTCCAACTATGAAATCGAATGGTACACTGAAAACAAAAATATCATCACCACCGACTCAACCAAGTCATGTGTCATTTGCTGAAATGTTGGCCGCTGGAGATGATGATGCTCCACGTGAAACAGATGATGCATCATACAAATTAAATCACAAATCGTTAACCGTACCATCGAAAAAAAAACGTCTAAAAAAATTTTTGCATATACAAGAGCAAGAGTAATTAAGGTCGGTTCGATTACTAGCATAAAAAGAAATAATGAATCCATGTGTAGCAATGGTATTAGTTAAAAATGTCTATAATCTGATAAAAAAAATCTTATGTTAAGAATAACAGATACATAATTTGAAAATTTTGAGAAAAATCAGTCGTCAGTTGTCAACCAGTGAAGCAGAAAACAAAGTCGTACAAAAAATTTTCCCGGTAAAAAAGAGACGATAAATTAATATCATTGTTTTCTCATTAAATTTATCTGATTATAGTCCTAAGTACGATTACAAAGAATACCGAGTCTTACATGTTCGAAGACTAATGGAACATGTTCTAATATATAACGAGCACATGGTTTTCACTTGTGAAATAAAACTTAACAAGGCTTAATGATATACAGAGCTTAAAATGCTGTTTTAACAAAGATCTTAAGAATTCATTTAAATGACATAATCCGGTGAGTATAACTATTCACGGTAAAAATATTGCATGCACTGTTGTTGTTTTGAATTAATATTCATTCCATTTAAAATTTGTTTTTATTTTTCTTTACTATATGTTTTTTCAAATAAAAAAAAATGAAAGAGTATTTTCTTATTTCAGAACAATAAGAGAGAACTATCATCGGTGATATTATTTAATTTAATTCTCGTGGCAATTAGTATGTAGTTTTTTAATAATAAAAACGATCTTTTTTTGTTTCTATTTCCTATAAAACTATTATATTTCTATGTATTTTATTCTTTTCTCTATTTTTTACACATCCAGTCACACATATACATTGTTTTTTTGTATAGATAATTTTTGTTCAATACTGATAAATATATAGACAATTCTAATGTATGAATATCAAACATCTTCAAAACATTTTTATATAAAACAAATGAGTAAAAAAAAACAGTCGTTTGTTAGAAAACAAGAGGTGACATAACATACTACCTTATGCTAACGGAACAATCTCGCTAACTATTTTAAACGCCACATGAAAAATGAGTAATCAGCGTACTCATGTTTTTTAAGAATCTTTCTTTACTAATGGTTTCAACTTGAGTAAGATAAAACAGATCTATTTCTTTTTCACAACTCCACTTTCACCGTATAGCTATAATTGTTTTATTTTCCTGTAATGGGTATGTCAAATGATGTTCTAACATAGCCTAACTATTTTTGTCATCATCCCTTTTCCTTTCACACACTTAAAAGTAATGTATGCAAGATACGATACATTCTGCAACACCAGTACTGTGGCACTAGATACCAAGAACTGAGTCTGGCTTAAATTTTCTAGTCATTTCTTAAATTTTTATAGAAAATTCGGTGATGTCACTTAGAAGTTGATTGTTCGAAATTGATTTGAAACTTTACAAGATCGAAGAGGTCTCGATTCAAATTTTGGATTTTTACGCAAGTTCTATTGGTCTTTTCATTCTTTTCATGGGTAGAGAGACCAGAGTATGCTCTTCGAAATGAGAGTCAAGCGAGACCTTGAGTTTTTTAGCCGTTTAGAAGTGGTATCGAATTTTCTTCGAGCCACAGGATTAGTACTCAATAACATCGAACAGCCTTGAAATTGTATGGAACATACATAATCGACAACGTGATAGTGTTTGGTTTCGGAAAAGAATTCCAAAACCTGGAAAAAAATCGAGTTTTATGAAACTGAGATCTCTAGGTGTTGTTTTCACCTAATACTAAAAATTTCATAATTCACTCAAAAAACATCGGAATCAGTTGAAAACTTCCGAATGTAGAAATACGTATGCTATTCTATATTCAACTGATGGTAAATTTACAAAAATCCTGTGGTTTTCCGAAAGGACTTCTAAAAAAATTTTGGACAAAAGTGTGGATTTTCAATTTTTCCAGTCGTATAAACACGTTCAACGCACAAAATCAATCATATCCTAAAGTTTTCAACTGATTCCAACGTTTTTTGAGTAAATTGTGAAATTTTTTAGTATTAGATGACAACAGCCTGGAGATCGCAGTCTTCATAAAGCTCAATTTTTATCAGATTTTATCAGATAATGTTAATATTAATATTAAAATATTAATATTAACATCCGAATCATAAGAAGTTCTAACAGTGTTCGATTGTAGCAACTTAACATTTTTAGGTTAGACTAAAATGTAGATGAAAGTAGAACTAAAAATATTTTCGTTCAAAATTCAAAAATTATTTCACGAAACTGGAAAATACTGCTGAGTATTGTTGAGTGACTTATCGTTATTCTCTTCTGATCTATGTTTGACAAGTCTATTTGTCTATTCAGACCTTTATTTCAAACACATCTCTTTGAACGGTCTCACAATTCCACAATTAAAGAAACATAATCTGATATTCACCTATTTGGCAAATAAGCCATTTGTTTTCTACAGAAAATAAACATCAGTAATAACGATATGCAACTCGTCGATTTTTTATCATTTTAAAAGAAATATAAAAA
>CAJNOQ010005133.1:0-15959 GCA_905250885.1 Didymodactylos carnosus | reverse complement strand
ATTCCCTCTCGAATGATATATAAAGTGGCGTGGTTAACGATAAACTGGTTGGACAATATAAGCGATAAACGCTGCTGACCTATGGATTTGTGTAGGTGGGGACTAGTATTTCTCGTGTTAGGACACCCACGCCGCATTTCTTCTCAGTTTTATATATGTCATTTTGTAGCCCGCGAAATTCTCTATCGAGTGATGTAGTAGTTTAGGTTTTCCTTGGGTAAGGACGAGAAACTGGGAAAATATTCTAAATAAAGTTCATTAAAGGGGAGAAAAGTCTGGACGCGGAATTTTTTCCAGGGGCCTGAAAATGGTTTTTTTGAGATGCTAGTTTTAATCAGCGAGAAAAACTACATCAGACTGGTGAATATGAGCTTGATCTGAGAGGGGGGCCGATTTTGCCTCTTATCGACCCCCGTCCTTTTGGATCGAAAACTGCCCTATGTGGAGTAACATAAACAACATGAAGTCACATTTTTTTGCGTTTCATACTTTTTCGTTTCTCAATCGAAAATACTGTTTCGACAAAAGAAAAAAATAAAACATACGAATAATTCGATTCATTGTATATTACGTGCTCATCCATCCGTATCAGATGTGTATTTAATCAAAGTATTGCCTCATAAATAAGTCTACTTCGATGACAGCGACATGCACGGACGATCAAAACTATTCTCCAATGAACAACCACTATCACGAGATGCAATCTTACCTGAACCAAGCAAGTTTTACTTAGCTTGTCGAGATGGAGACATCCGTACAGTGAAAAACCTTTTGCCTACAATTCCTTATGAGCAATTGAATCGATTAGAACCAAATGGTAATACTCTTCTGCATGCTGCGACACAGTACGGCCATATGGAAATTGTTCGACTTCTTCTTCATGAATGTGGCTGTCAACGACATGAAAAGAATGTAAAAGGTTTAACTGCTTATGAAGTAGCTAAAACGGATGATATGCGAGAACTCTATCATCGACCATCGGATAGAAATCGATTTGCAGATGAATCTGATGAAAGTAAAGAAGCATTTCAAATTGTTTCATCAGCAACAGATACCAAAGAAATGGATAAAACAGATGAGAATAATGATGATGAGAATAATATTGAAAGTGACAAACCTGCTCATCAATGGTTAAATGGGTTTGAAACACATGAAGAAATTCAAAAGCAATTAGTCGGTCTTAGTGGAGCAAAACAGTCGTTTCCTCATCTGTAGGACGATATGTTATGAAAACCGCAATGAAATTTCACCTAGGACAAAAGACCTGTGGTTATAAGGATAAAGAATATGCTTATTTACGGAATAAAACCCATGGCATAGAAATGATCCAAAAATTACTCGATGAACATATCACTCCTAATCATCCTGAATATGAACATTGTTGTCATTTACTTAATGAATATGCTCAACGAGGTACAATTGAATCTTTATTAACTCTATATACCTTAGAAACACCATTTTATCATCAATTACATTATACAATCAATCCATTAGCATTTCCATTGTTTATGCATTTACCTGACTTACAAGCTCGTTATTTTCAAGGAACATCATATCGTGGAGTGAAAATGACTCGAGAAGAAATACGTGAATATCATTGGGCATTAAATAATCGAAATAAAGTGATTTCTACAGGAAAATTTGCTTCGACATCAATCGATCGCCATGTTGCGGAGAAATTTGCCTCGAATAAGTCCTCTTCAACAAATAAAATCAGTGTTCTATTAGCATTTCATTTTCCTAAACCATGTGATACCGCGATTATTTTAGGAAAAGTTCCCGAACAACAATTACCATGCATCTCGAATTATGAAGATGAGCAAGAGATTTTAGTCGGTCCACGGACATTTTTTTAAAGTCACAGGAATGGAAACAATGAAAGTGAATGGAGGTCAAGTGATTTATTTGGAAAATATCTTTGGTCACCGTCAAAGTATATTGAGTACAATAGGATTTTTTTGTAAGATCGAATTAAAGAGTCAACTTCAACTCAGAACAAAAACATCAGAATTGAAAAACAACGATTTTCAGGTTGTCAACCGTCTCGTGATAGACATACATGCAGATCGTCGATAACACAAAGTATTTTAAATCGAATATTTTTTTTAAATTTTCAAAACTGGATTAAATAAAATTTTCTCCGTCTGTGCTGAAAAAAAATTCATTTCAGTTCATAGTTTTGTCAATGTGATTTTTCAATGAGGATAATCAATCCATGTTATCGAACCTAGAATATCAACCAAAAGAACAAAAATAATGATGATGATTCATTTCACAAGAAGATACTAACCATGGATCGACAGGACCAAGGATAGCCTTGGCAATATAGTCTCCATATGAAAA
Organism: Didymodactylos carnosus; assembly: GCA_905250885.1. Lineage (NCBI taxonomy): Eukaryota > Metazoa > Rotifera > Eurotatoria > Philodinida > Philodinidae > Didymodactylos > Didymodactylos carnosus. Next base: position 13,616 of record CAJNOQ010005133.1, on the reverse strand, counting down.
TGAAAAATTGTTTCCACGAACACGCTGAACTTCCGCTCGTTCAGAACGATAATCATCAAGAACATCAACATTAGGTATATTCTTATCCCAATTGGACAAATATTTGACATCATCAAGATTATTCGTGCAAGTCAAAAAGCTTACATAGGTTTGTGGTGTACGTTCATTGCGTAAAACCGATTCCAATTGACCAATACCGACATTTCCTTGTTCATCAGTTGGAGCACTAGAAAAACAAATCATTCATTCCTTGTATTTAAATATCATTATTACTCATCGGTAGCAATGAGAATGATTAATTTTTTCTCATAAGAAACTGCTCGTTTCGTATTGAGAATATGCCGTAAAGCAGGAGTAATAGGTGTTAAACCTTGTGGTGGTTTGCTGAATTCTTGTTGAACCAATCGTGCATCAGTAACATTCAAAATTGGTGGACGATTGAGAAAATAAATATCAATACCATTGTTATCCATCACTACAGCAAGTTCAGCAATAATAGTAACCAACTAAAAATTGAACAAAATGAAATACTAATCATCGATTCTCTTGACTCACTTGTCACATTTCATCCCAACGGGTTTGATTCGACCCTTGTAATGGCATATTCATACTGCCAGAATCATCAACAAGAATGACAATTTCACAATTTTCTAATGTTCGAAGACGTGCAGCAACTTCTGGGCTCATTTCATAACGTGCAATGATCGGTTGCAAGCGTGCCAAACGAGGATCATTGGGTGTAAAAGCCGCGAATTGATAAGCCATCTTCTATAGATGAGAACAATCAAGCTTTAATTACAATAACTTATGATCTAACACTATTCGATCCGGTCGTTATCGCATTAGAGTAGTGGCATCGTTTTAACATTTACTAAATTTTGATACGTGCATGACTTTGAGTGTCTCAGCAACAAAGACTGTTAGCATTAACGTGCAACACAATTTTGACTTTCACGTGTCTTTTTGATCCGTTCACTGTAGAAAATAAAAACATTCTGTACAGTTTTACTTTGCGTTTTTCTTTTTATATTTCTGTTAGCTGTCGAATAGTGCTTTTATGCCTGTTTATTTAAATGACGCATACAACTCACGCTGACTATTTTGGTGATAAATACTATTCCATGAAGAAAGAAAAAGAAAACGAAAAGAACAGAACGAAACAATTTAGATATGTGTTGCATAGTCACCTGTCAACTAATCTCAACTATACAGCATAAAAAAAAAATATTCAGATAATTTTCTTTTTTCTTTTTTTTGCGAATGTTAAATTGACAAGAAAAGTACCGTATTAAGGCAGTATTTTGTATCGATCTACGTATACGATATTTTACTTTACAGAGACCAAGTACTTTATAACTTAGAAGAAATTTTCTAATTTCCATGGAATGATGCTTTCGTTTTCATTTATCTCCGGTACATTTATAATTTTGATTGTTATTTTTGTATTTAATTTAATTCGTAAACATGTTTTGTGGAAAATTACTTATAAATTAATACCATCACCACCTTGTCTTCCGCTTATTGGCAATTATCATCTGTTTGGCTCCAATGTGGATGGTAAGTGGTTAATCATGATATAAAGGAAATGTTTCACTGGTATAAAATGCAAAGCTTACGGTTCACAAAAAAACAGAAAGTTTTAGACAGAATTCTTCGGAAAACCATCTTGGAAACTAGTTTTCTAGAAAACTCCTTCGATTTACAAAACCTGGTACGAATATCGAAACCTTGAAAAAGTGAGGCACTCTGTAGAGTGTTCAATTCTCTATCAAATAGCATAGCTTTGAAATTTTTAAGAAACTGTACGAGTAAAAAAATTAAAATCAAAGAGGGTTAAAATTTAAAGTCTATTCATCATTAAATTTAAATTTAAAAGTGATATTCATCATTAGTGTAAAAAAATGCATCTGGTGATTTGGCTTTCAAATTCGCAGGAGAGAAAAAGGTTTTTGAATCTTCTGACTCGAAAGGAACCGTTAGCTTGGCACGCCGTAAGGAAGAAAGAACTGACTAGTTTCAAGTCGCTTCTCTTCTTGTATTTCTTTGTTGACTTTTTACAGATACGTCTTTAATCTATAAATCATTGATTCCTTTAACTATGTTTTCTACTTTTTATCAGTTTCTAAGAACGCTTAGGGCCTATATCCCATCTCATTCGAGAAGTATGATGTTCATGATTCTAAAATTTTTGCTATTGATCAGAGCTAACTAAAGCTGGTAATTTTGCATTCATACACCGTGAGTCAAAGTCAGAATTTAGCACATACGTTTACATTCCGTACAAGTTCATCTGCAATAATATAACCCTTGAATGAGGATCTGATCCTCTTGCTAGTTTAATACTTCAATTCAGTAGCTGATGTTTTCAACTGCGCTTATTTCCGTGTTTCTTAAACATGTTTTAATTTTCTGTAGTATTTCTTCGTTTGCTTATGGAAAGTTCAAGAAAGTTTCGTGATCAATCGATAGTTTGTATATGGTATTGTCTTTGGCCGATCATGTTTTTCATTAATGCTGATGGATTAGAAGTAAAACGCTGGAAACAATGTATTCATCTTGTTTAATTGATGCATGATGCATTTTTATGTAGATATTTTATGGTAATACAAAAGAACTAATAAAATCCTTTGATTATAAATTGTTAGCACCATAGTTAAAAACTGGCCTGTTAACAAGGTTAGCAAATATTCTTTCATTTGATTTTCAAATGATTTCGACTACATATACGAGTGGAAGGATACTATATAGTGTCATGTTTGATCAAAATAATATAAACATAAGATTTCGTTGTCTAGCAATGGTGCAAAATGGCGCACACGTCGACGTATTTTAACACCATCGTTCCATGATACAAATTTACTAAATAGTTTTTTACTCATTTTCAATGAACAATCAAAAATATGTGTATTACGTTTGGAAAACGTCGTAAATACAGTCACTGACTTGTACCCGTATCTTGCTGCATGCACATTCGATATTATTTGTGGTAAGTAATTACCAACTTCATGTCATATTTCCTTTTATATAAGCGACAAGTTGCAAGTTACAGGCGGCAATGGGTATTAGTAGTATGGCGCAAATAGAAAAGTCGGAATATGTTGATGCCGTTGGAAGGTATTTGAAAGGTTTGAATACTATCTAAGTGTTATTGACTGCTACAATTTAGAATTGTCACGCTTATTGCTCAACGATCGATAACTCCTTGGTGCTGGCCGGATTTCCTATTCAAAATGTTTCCAATTGGTCGAGAACATGAGAAGTTATTAAAAATTCTTCATGATTATACGAGAAAAGTAAGAGTAGCAGAAAAAGAAGTCTGCGAAATAAGTGTTATCTTTTTTCCACATAGATCATTAATGTTCGAGCAGCAGAATTTGAAAAAAAAACAATTGAGCGCCAAACGTATGGCATTCCTTGATACGCTCTTGACAAAAATGCATGAAGAACAACTTTCAAGGGATGATATTCAAGAAGAAGTCGGTAATATTCGTTGAGTTGCTAGCTATCTACAATGGCTGGCAGTTAACTTATCATCCTTGCTTTAGACACATTTATGTTTGAGGTATGTCTTGTCGTCAGTGACATGTATTGTAGTATTACACCATTCAGTGTGAATACTTAACATAGGGTCACGACACAACCGCAACAGCACTTCTTTTCTCGTGTTTTCTTATTGCATCGCATCCGGATGTGCAACGAAGATTGCATGATGAGTTAGATCAAATATTCCGTATGTTTATAACCCTTAGAAGAAGATAGATAGATAGGTTGATCATGTTTTTGCTGGTTTTTTTACAGAAAATGATGCGGATCGAACGTGTACAATGGATGATATAAAAGAAATGAATTATTTGGAATGTGTAATTAAAGTATGAAAATATGTTTTTAAATGGTAAAAGTTTGCAGTCTAGACCACTTATGTGACGAGTTGAAACCTTCTCAAAATAGGATACTAATCCTTAACTTTTTCTACATAGGAATCGTTGCGCCTTTTACCACCAGTTGCTGTGGTTGCACGAGAAGCTCAAGAAGATTTTATATACAGTAACGTTGTTTGTTCAACTTTGTCAATTAGAACTAAAAGTTGATAGATGTTCGTATTTTGTAGACGGGCACAAAATTCTAGCCGGAACGAATTCATTGGGATCCAAAGTATTATCCACAAGCGAATGAGTTCCATCCAGAACGTTTTCGACAGGAGAATAGTGCACACCATTCTCCTTACGGTTTTGTTCCATTTAGTGCTGGTTCTCGTAATTGCATAGCCATGAATGCAAGAACATATTTTTTATGCATTAATCATTACAGTTACTTTCTCTGTTTCTTTCTCTTTAGGTCAACGCTTTGCGTTAGTAGAAGAAAAAGTACTTCTATCAACATTATTGAGAAAATTTGTTTTAACAACCACATAGAAAGTAGAAGATCTTCCTTTAGCCTCCGAGCTTATTCTGAGACCACAGTTGCCGACACAAATTACATTAAAACGTCGTCAACAGTACATTTTAAATGACAATACAGAACAATAAGCCTAATATTGTTATCAGTCATACTATTCTATACTCCGAAAAAAATAACTTTATTATTCGATCTTCTTTTGTGACTAAAACATGCTTGAAAATTCAGTGTACTTAACCCGTTCATTCCCGATGCCTGTTTAAACAGACATGAGTTTACTCGCTTATAACTTTTCAACGAAGAGAGCTAGAGACCTGCGGTTTTCAGATTCTAAAACTAGACACTTGGGAACGTAAACCTATGAAAAAGTCAGGGCTTTCGATAAGGCTTACCATGGTGTACCATTCGAGACAAAATCCGAAAGCTTACCGTTCCCAAACCACACTATGGAATGCAATATCAAATAAAACCAAGCGATAGCCAGGACATCACTCCTCAAAACCACGCAAGGTGCAGACCTTCGTCTCCTTCCGTTCCGCAGACAGAGACATTTTCCGAGGACACCCCTGTCTGGTTCCAGACACGTCTGGAAATCTCAGAAATATGTGGATCATAGGTAACCGATCATGCCGATCATCGTGGCGATATCCGTTTTATTCCCCACTCAACCACAACTCCAGAAAACGCAATTTGGTGAAAAGCTGATTTTCGCCTGTTACCGTCAAGAAATGAAAAACCGTATATTTGACTCATTTCTCGTTCAAATAGACTCAGATTTTCAGGAAATTCTTAGAATAGGTCAGAGAATGTGGAACCGGTGGAAAAAAGCGAATTTGAACTTTCGTTTTTGAGGAATGATGTCCTGGCTATCGATTGGTGTTATTTGAGATTGAATTCCATAGTGTGGTTTGGGAACGGTAAGCTTTCGGATTTTGTCTCGAATGGTACACCATGGTAAGCCTATCGGAAGCCCTGACTTTTTCATAGGTTTACGTTCCAAAGTGTCTAGTTTTAGAATCTGAAAACCGCAGGTCTCTAGCTCTCTTCGTTGAAAAGTTATAAGCGAGTAAACTCATGTCTGTTTAAACAGGCATCGGGAATGAACGGGTTAATGTAAACATTTTACTTTTCTATCAAAGAAACACTACATTATAAAAAGTTATAGAAAATCGCCCAAGATCAAAAACTTGGTTTTTACCGGTAAGTCTGTGAATGATGATTCATTGGGATGAATCTTCTTCTCCACACATTAGCACACATTAGAAAAATGAATGGGTGCTAATGCATTGCAATTAGAATTTGTCTAAAAGATATATCTTAATTGGTTATCATTTCTTAATGTATGAGCGTGCATTGAACATTAACACATTACAACATATTATAAATAGTGTACAAGTGATAATTTTCGATTGAGCAGCTATATTGCATTTCGAGCGCGGCTCTCGTGCAGTGACTCTTAAGCAAGATTGAAACCTGTCATGGTGTGCTTCACTCATCCTCACCCTTTTCTTGTTTGTTTCTAAAACATGACATTCTTCTGAAATTTTGTACAGTGAATTAACTTTTGGAATTAACTTTTATAAGATTAGAGATAGCGAAACGTAGCCAAAAGCGATTGCAGAGACTTCCTATGCCTTTTAAAAGATGAAGTAGAGCTGGTGTTACTTTCATAATTATTGTTCCAAAAGTTTTATTTTCTTGAAAAAATCTTTCTTCTTCTGAAAAATTCAACGAGATCCTGTAAGTCTATACGATTGATCATAATCATGCCAATTTGAAAACTTCAATTTCAGCTGTTTGAAAGTACTTTGAACCAGTAAATGTTTTTTCACCGAGATAGAGTGTGTCGGGATATATCTTACCTAAATCACAATAACTAGCTATGTTTGCATTACTATCACCATGTATCCACAAATCATTATCGCCAAATATTGGACCATAAGCCCAATGATTGAAAATACCAATCCCTTTATTATTACAAACAAATTTCGTTGGTGGACTTCCATTTGCATTTGTCAGAAGAAACAGAAATGAGTTTTTTGCATCGCGACAACCTTCAGATGATGTCCAACTTGTTGAAGCATAGCCGCCAAAAAGATAGCAACCCGTTGATCGAATGACGGTCATAGTTGGACCTTGTTTATCACTGTGACGATGAAAGTCAGCCGCACTAAAACCATCTCTCGAGGCTTTGTAGATCAATTGCCAGTGTTGATCATTTTTTCCATAGAACTCATTCAGTTTCAGCTGCTGTTCGTCATTCAAGAGAGTTGTTCGTGAGAATACACCAAAAATCGAAGCTAGATTCAGCATTCGATAAAACTCTGCTTCTTTAATCAGACGCGGACGAAGTTTTTCATCTGACAGGACGTATTTGTCAGGATCGCGAAGGTATGATAGTATCTCAGCAAACACGTCACCATCTCTGTCGAAAAACAACCGTCCTTCGTCGTCGAGTTCCTGTTCCCAATTACCGGAAAAAAGTTGAGTGAAGTACGTATTTTTATCCTTTGTCAAAGTTTCAACGGTTGTTTGATAGTGTCGGCCGCCGATGTTGAGCAAAACTTTCTTTTTTCCATTTGTTTTGAGAAAGGCATCTTTTAGCTTCAGTAATTTCCATTCATTGATATCATTTGTCACTGCTGTCAAGGCTGCTTCGACGTGCCGGTGAACTTCTTGAACTTTTTGATGGAATTCTTCTATCGTTCGTTGAATTTTGGTTTCATAAACTTTCATATCATTCGTTGAGGGACTAGTTGTTTCATCTTTCTCTTTCATGAATACTTTGAGAAGACCAGTTAATTTCTCATACTCCTTTAGCATAGTATTGGTTTTCTGAAGAGAGGTGGCCATATTTTGAAAGCTAAACAACAATAACTTCCTATTTACATGTTTTTCTTCGCTACAATGAGAAAAAGTGCAAAACTTACCTCATTCTGTTTTTTGTTATTGAGTGAGTTGAAGAAAGAGTATAATGAATTTTTTAAATTTTTTTAGAAAAATGAAGAGGAGCGAGAAAATGTAATGACATTTATATGTTTTTAAACTTTTAGTGAACGATGCACATAAAGGTAAACACATATTATTAACACTTTCCTGCGTCGTGATCGTGAATAACTGTATCGCAGAATGGGGATTTTTTTCTAAGTAATACCTCCGTACGGTGTTCACTGCTTTTTGACGTGTGGATACGGTTAAAATAACCACGTTGAGTTGTAAAAAGGTGTATAACTTAAAAACGAGTGACTCCAGTGACAGTTAAACTGTGGAGATCCACTTCTAAAATTCAAACCCACTGTGAGGTACAAGAGAATTATCAGAAACTTTCAAAATATTCACTACATCAAAAATTCCATCGTAAACATCTACACGTAAGCCATGTTTTTCATCAGCATTTTCTCCTGTGAAGAGAAAATTCTTGTTTGTCAGAATTCTCATGACTGACAGTTTTTTGCCGAGAAAATGCTGATGGATGGTCAGAGAAGCGGCACTGTATAAGCTTACATAATAGTAGCAGCAAATGGCTTATATCTTATAGTCAGTTTCGTTCGAATGTTCTTAAGTTATTTTAAACTCAATATAAATACTACTTAGCATGAAGGATTTCATCAAAGGACGTTGATCTGAGGTAATTCACATGTCAAATAAGTTATCAGATGTTAAATAGCATAATTCATACCGTTTAAATATATCGCATTCATCTATCGCTTGCAATCCAATCGATGTTCCACTAAGTCTTCCAAGAAATAAATAATAATAGACACTATTTGTCGATTTTAAATCATGATCACTAATTACCGGACGAATGTCACCATCTTTGACTGCATTTATAGACTAGAGAAAAAGCAAGAAGTACCTGCAAGAAATATACACTCTCGATTATACCGTTAATTACCTGTTGTAGCGCATTGCTTATACTAGCGAGCAGAGTTCGTACAATATTACTACCAATAAACTAGATAACAAAAAAGATATGATACAATCAGTGATTAACTTTAATCCTTCATTTGCTTACTTTAACATCCGTTTGGGATGATCTTGGATAAACAAGTAAATCGGCAAATGCCAAAAGATTTCGACATGTTATACTCGATAATGGATCGGTTAATTTGATATTCAAAAATCACTCTGTTCTAGGTCGAAAAAGTCAAACAATTTATTCAAAAAACCTAGATAAAAGGAAAAAGTACTTCTGTTATTTCTAACGGTACAATTAGCAACAACTTACCTTTCATACAAATCGCTTTGCGCCTGACCAAATTGCTTGGAAAAAATCTTAAAAGGTACAAAAAGACCAATTATATTACAAAATTTGAATCAATTAGTAAATATGAAGAGATCACATACCCTCAGCACGGCTAAAATCATGTCCCAATTCCATTCTCGAAAGTCATTTGTCTGTAATGTGTTCGTATCTCTAAGACAAGTGACGAATTTCTCTCCCGTCAACGAAAACAAACAATGGACACATATGAAAAAAGAAGAAATCAGAATCTCGTATATGAGTTAGCAACGAAAATAAATAATGACATTACAAATTTTAGTAAATATATATACATGTAGCATGCCACAAATAACATAATACGGTATCAGTGTTGCCGGTCTATATAATGTATTAATCACAGTATTCAATGGATCAACTGATTATTTTTAGTCTTTCACTCCTTCGTATTCACTCCAGGTAGCGCGACATTACCACGAGCAAGTCGTTGTCTTTGAATAAACGATTATTTCAAATAATCACATTGACTGCTGCGTGATTTAAATACAGCTCACATACAATCAGCTATTATTTGATGTGGCAGTTGAAAAAGACTTCGGAAAAGTTTAAAAATATGAAGTCCTTATATGTATATTTTCTCACAGAAATTCCGCTTTTTTCGAACAGTTTTCCTATTCCCCGAACTTTTATCACAAACAGTACACGCTGACAGAATGATTTGAGTACTACTGGTAATGAAAAAAAAAATTTCTAAAAGTACGTTGCCGCTGACATTGCTGAGCGTCAAAAATCCTCAAAAAATGAATATCATAGATAATTTACATTATACACTACATGACTCATCCGGTATCGCGTTTAACGGGTGAGTAATTGAGAACCGCGGCTTATCACGATCGAAAGCGCGGTTGTGAAATTTAACTGTGTTTGTTTGAAAAACGCGTTTACTTTCGTTTCACAGGTGAAACCGCAGGTTCTAGCCAGGAAACCGCGTTTTTCGATGACTCTTTTAATTAGTGGTGGTACCTACCATCAGCCCAGCCTGAAAAATTTTTCGAATTACTAGTTTCTTAGTATTTTTTAGAATAAAGCTTTTCTTGTCTGTACGAAAGTTTAAGAGCGGCGTAGGTAGGGAGAGAAATCAACTTGGTTGGGAAAAATAAACACCACCCTTTATTCTTTCCCAGTACAGTCGGGCTGAGCCTACCGTGGCTACAATTCCCGGTACCGCCGCTACTTGTAATTCGGAATTCAGGAATTCAGGAATTCAACAATTAAGAGACACTTTTTATTTTCTTCAATTCAAAGAATACAAGAATTCAGAAATTGAAAATATGACTCTTTATCAATTTCTTGAATTCGAGAGGTCAAAAGTTCTTTGAATTTGTATCGAGTCGGTTTGAACAATTCTTGGAATTTAAGGATTGAAGAATGGAAAGGACACATAAGTTTTTGCTTCCAGAAAGTCACAAATTCACGAATGAGGTGGATTAGGGTGGACTTCTTCAGAAACTCGAAAAAATAATCAAAACCTTTTCTTGATGATGCATAATTATAGCCCGCACATTTCTGATTAAAATGAGACGTCCCTCAGCTCTAAACGACGTTTCTTTGCATAGTTATTTACAAGAAAAGCCGTAAATGTTCAATATCAGCTCAAAGCTACAGAAAGAAAAAGAAATTAATTTAGGGAAGAAATTAATACCTGGTTTTACAGAAAACGGGCTCAAAAACCCAACGTTGGGACAAACGGTTGCGATATTCGAATACAGCACCTTCGAGTACCGATTGTCCACTGAGTTTCGGTTCGAAAGCGATTTGACAGTTGAAGGCCTTCCCTCGTTAGATGAACTAGATCCAGAATTCCTTTAAATAATATCGAAAGTCCCTGCATAACAAAATATGGCTAAATGAAAGTCACAATTCTCGAACTCCGAATTAATTTTGCTGGAGAAGTAGGAATTCCTGACAGCGCATCCGTTAGAAACTTTTTTCTGAATATTATTCAGAATATTTTTTCCCGAATATAACGCAATACCAATCAGAATTCGCATTTTTACAGCGGAGTTTGAAGGGGAAAAAAGTTTTTGTTATCTATTCAATCTAAACTTTCTTACTCAACCCTCAATTCCGGAGTTTCAGATCGATCCCAACATATAGTCAAGAATTCCCTGGGATTTCGAGCGGGAATTTCTACTGTAGCATGTGATTCAATGCTGCGTAGCGGCTCACTGTCATCGTCCCGCGCCACACCACGCCGCACCATAGTTACAAACACGCTTCATACTAACCGGTAGTCTGGACCAGCATGCTGAGTTTCCGAACATTTAACATGTAATGTTGGATAGCGACTTGAAATTATCTTCACGCGCTTCTGTCTATGCTGAAACTGGTTTTGTTGTAAATGTTTCGTTCGTTAAAAGTACGGCGGTCTATAAGAAGTATTTACTTCCTACACACAGTCGCCATCCAGGCGGACATTTCGCGAAAAATCGAAAATGCGGTTTCGTAAAATTGAAATAGTGGGAAACATACTTGGATAGATGGGCTATCTAATGGCGTAAAATCTTTTCTTTCGAACGAGGAATTTGCGGGTAAAAAATGTTGAAGCAAAAATATCTCGTATATCGGCGCCCCCTATGTAAAATCAATTTTTTATTGAACTGAATTACATTTAAATTTTTGAAACGTATTATCTGGAATCAGGAGGCTTCTGGCTATCTATTGGTAAAAAGAAGTCCGTCTCAGATCAAGTCTTTCAGCGAAAAATAGTTTTTTCCCAAACGAGGTGATTTTTCCGAGAGCTATGTTCAGTGTAATGACTTTTCGAAACTTTCCGAAGCGCCAAATACGTTGAAAATTCAAACAATTTTTGACTTTTCGAATTCAAGAAATTAATAAAGAGTCACAGTTTCAATTTCTGAATTCTTGTATTCTTTGAATTGAAGAAAATAAAAAGTGTCTCTTAATTGTTGAATTCCTGAATTCTTGAATTAAGAAAAATCTCGATATTTATTTCTGAATTCTTTCTGCTAATCCTGAATTCATCGAATGGCTAATTCTGAATTTTTGAAATTTCAGAAGTGGAAAGAAACACTCGATGCTAATTCTTGAATTCTTTCTGCTAATAGTCAAAATTTTATCAATATAGAGTTCTATGAATTCCGCTGCCCCCTTGTATGGTTTTGTAGAAATAAATCACCAGATATGCTAAAGTGTAATAGTTTTGAGTTGTGTTCTCTTCATGATGTACGTTTTCGCTGTTTTTATGTGCCTGCAGACAACTGTATTTGTATTCTCCACTATGCTGTTGCAGCATAATAATATCAGTATAATTAATGTACAGAAAAAACAGTAAATAAATAACAATACCAACAGAAAATGATTTATAATAAATACATATTTTTGGAGAGTTGGGACATACAAACAATCCTCTAAAATTCCCCTTCGAGAATTATACTTTCCTACTAAAATTCTAAATAATTCCTGCTACATTATCATTCAGTCATCTCATTTCCTTCTTAGGATCCTATTTAGATACTAGCAAATCCTACGACTTTCTGATATATCTGATTTCTTTACTGTTCGATAGCCCTGACAATTCTCTATAAACAGAGCTAGTCAGAATATCTTGACTGGTTAAGCCATCTTGAAATAAATATTCAGAAATCTCGTCAAAAGACAGAAACATTCTTGGACGAATATAAAGAGTTCTATGTTGATAAGATAAATGTTCTTGGAAAAAAACTACTTATATATTTATTCACAACCAACTGACTTTTGCTTTCATTTTATTCATAAAAATCATTTAAGAGTGCTGCTCAACGCTTTCACCGTTATTCTTTTTATTTTTGCTTCCACTGGTGCTCATCGTTCAAAAGTCCCTTTTGGATTGATTACCGCTGAATCCAATGCTGCTAAAGTAACAATACAATGGTCCTGTTGCTCGAGAATTCAATGCAGATAGCACATTTCGAGCCATTCCGGATTTGCGGAATAAGCCTGAAGCTGTTCACGATAATTCGGCAAAAATTTGAATGGGAATGCGAACAATTTTGCCAAGTTCAAACTATTGCAGTTACGCCAAACAGTAACTGAAAAATGAATGCGGAGATTTGTTTGAATAAGTGATGAATGAACCATTCGGCTAGCAGTACGGACGGACAGTCTCCACTGGATGTTGAGAAAAGTGAAACGTAAAAGACAAACCATCCAACGTATGCGAACAAGTAAAAGAGGAAACCCCAGCAAAGAAACCGAATTTTGAGAGGTATATATGAAATGAAGAAAAGAAAAATAAGATACTGTTTAAGGACGGATTATTGTACTTTTATTCGTTCCAATTTTATAAATACTAAAATAATCTTCTGCTTCGTATAATCGTTCGAATGCATAAACAATATCAAATGGTGGTTTAATAGCAGAAGTCACTAATTCATTTAAACCAAAATTTTCATCATTAAATACTACAATGCCAACTGATATATCATTATTCAAAGCTATACGAAAAAGATATTGCTGATCGAACGGTTCAACATTGGTCGAAGTATTAACATAGAGATATTCAGGATTGGCTACTAGATTATTTGGAATTTCATCATTCATACGTGGATAATCAGGATAAACAGAACGTAAATCAAATTGTAATGTAAGAATATTGGAATATAGATTAAGTACAAAAATCGTCATTTGATTGTCTACACATGCAATAGTTGTTGAATTTACAACATTTAAATGAAAACTGAGTGAACGGACTAAAAATTCTAATTGAATATTAGATAATTTTTGATTCACAGTCCATTCAATAGAAGAACTAATATTGATAGTATACAAAATAAATTCGTCGAATAATAATAATAACTGCGGGTCAGCATGAGGAATAGCACTAGGTAAAAGCCAATGGCCAATAATATTAGTAGAAGGAATACCAGTCAATACAGGAGTAGTGATCATATTGGTAGTAAGGTCCCTAAAGATAAATGACAAGTAGAATTAAGGTGCC
>CAJNOQ010005132.1:3498-15959 GCA_905250885.1 Didymodactylos carnosus | reverse complement strand
TCTCGACAATTTTCATATCTACAGAACGAAAAAATCTGGGAGGCTAAAACCTTGGATTTACAGGTTTTCTAGTATGCTTTACAAGATGAGATTACTTAAAAAGAAATTTGAGATGGTCATTCAGCATTTTTCTGTGAGGAACACGCGTTTTTCTCATGCAATGGCTCCTAAGCTGGCACGTCCTTAAAGTATGAATCTTTACACCAACAACAGCGATTTTTCTCGTCTGTATTACACTAGCTTCTACACGAAACTTTTTGGTTGAATAGGCTATAAAATAGGAACAGCAGAAACGCTAGCGACCAAGACTTGCAGCATAATTATAAGCAGCAGTATCAAAAATGCCATCAAAAACTTTCGTACAACCGTTTGGTTGACTGTGAAATCGCACAAAAATCTTACTTTCTTTAAACAAGTTTCTTTCTCAAAATAGTGTTGAAATATGGACAGTTTTGTAAGTTAGATAAAATATTCATGAGATATTTGCCTAATATATACCTACTTGCTTTTTAGTTTTCTTTCCGAGTGTACATATCAAAATATCAATACCTGACTTACCACGCATTTTTTGCAGTTCAAGTACATCTTTTATTTTTTCCGCGTCGTGTGTCTCTTCTCACAGGTTATTTCTAATTCTAAAAATATTTTGATGACACATGACTACACTTCCTACTAGGAAGCATGCATTCTCTCTCACATTTATAAGGTAACAGCAAAATATTTTTAGAATTCGTCACGACGAAGCGTCCATTCACCTATGATGCATTATTGAAAAGGAAAATCCAAGGTGTGGGTGAAAAGAAAAAGAGAAAATGACGTTATTTAAATGTGTGATTAATATGTACACAACCACAAGAAGGCCAACAGAATGCTTTTGCAGGAATGTGACTTCCTGTTTGAGAAGATATAAACTTCGAAAGTGTTACTATATGGATGAATGATGCCCAGGTGCGGTCATATGCGATAACTATGTTTTCTAAAGGATTTCTATTATTATCGATATAAAACCTATAAATTGTGAGTTTTAGAATAAGACGTAATAATCTATAAGTGACGTAAAATAATAAAGGGCGAAAAAAACAGAAACAGAAAAATGACGTTATTTAACTGTGCCATTAAGGTGTACACACTCACAAGAAGAACAGGAGAATAATTCTCAAAGAATGTGACTTCCTATTTGTCAAAGCTTCTATTTCAGTATGAATGAAAATCATGATGGCTGCGTATGTTTGGATGTAACTATGTCGGCTAATTATCTCACTAATAGTACTTCGTAATAATTTGCTGTGACTCAGTGGTGCGGTAGAACGTGAACTTTCATTCAATACGGGCACTATAGAACATCATTTGATAAGCTTAAGAATAGGTTAATGTATAGCTGATGAAAAGAACCGTTCGTTTGCTCTCTATACTTTTCTGTATGATTATCTGATAAAGGTAGAAATTGACAATAAGATAAAATCGCGAATTGTGACAAAGCACCTTTCCATAAATCATCAGTAAGTCTTTGATTGATTGATTGATTTATATTTTAGTAGCCCCAAGTAGATGAAAGACAGTGAAAAAAAGGAACACAAATATACATATATTACATAAACAAAAACAAAACAAAAACACGCTACTGGGAAGGCAAAAAGAGTTCTGAGAACCTATAAACTTTGTCACCGTGTTTTAAAACGATTAAAGCTCAAGATAGTTCTTCAGCCTTGTTTTAAACGATTTTATTGTGGGTGATGTAATAACAACTTCAGGAAGGGTTAAATTCCAGTCTCGGGCGGTTTGACAGATAAATGATTATAGAACGGTTTCTGTTCTAGCAAAGGGAAGTTCTGCTATCCTCGAATGATTAAGACGGCTTGATCTTCTAGATTGGTCGTGTTGGATTTCAGTCTAGATAGAGGAGAGAGGCCGTTAAGGATTTTGTAAAAGTATATAAGACGAAAGTATTTTCGTCTTACTTCAAGTAGAGGCAGATTCAATCTTCTAACTAAATTCTGACCGGGAGTGGAAAAGTTTCGAGTAACCATATCTACATGTTGGACGGGCTCGAGACGAGGCACCTGAATGGTGAAAGCGGTGTCATACAAGGCACAGGCATAATCAAGCTTACTCCGGATACAATTCTTATAGATTTGAAGACGGATATGAGCGGGTGCTAGTTTAAACTGTCTGTACATAGCACCAAGGCGTTGCCGACAGGTTCGCACAAGTTTTACTATATGATCTCGCCATCTCAGTTTACAGCTTATTTCGAGCCCTAGTAGAATAAGGCTTTCCTCGTGCTTTATGTTAGAGCCATCCGGTAAGATAAATCTGAAATTGTTTGCTTTATCAGGGCTCTTGGAAACGAACATCTACGCGCATTCTGACGAGTTTAGAGTCATAAGATTGGAGCTGCACCAGTCACTGATTTTGTTCATGTTACTCTGGCAGAATTGATATGTGCTTGTCGCTGTTATAGGGCAGATCGGCAAAGAGGATAGTATCAGCCGGTAGGTCTACAACGCTGGAAGATCATTAATGAATATTAGGAATAACACAGCGCCAAGTATGGAGCCTTGTACTACTCCGTATATTACGGGGGTTGGCATAGACAGTTTAGAGCCAACTCTTACTTGCTGGAAACGGTTGGAAAGGTAGTTCGTAAACATGAAAAAGTCTCTCTATAAATGTATATTAAGGAGATCACTTTTGGATGATGTATTCTTCTTGCAGATTGCACTTTGCCGTTTTCGGATTTTAGGTATATTCAATAACATATGAAAAGAGTACTATTTGTTTTGCTTATCGATCATCATTTGAGTTCATCTTTATTGTTCACTATTGATTCCATCTATTTATCCTTTTTTCCCAATAAGAACTCTAACTTTTTCTATACTACAGTGGTATTCGACGCGCTTGAGTACTATAATAAAATTTTAAAAATGGAGCAAAAAACCGAGACTAAACTTAAAAAATTATTTTCTCAAAAACTACAGGTCCAGTACCCGAAGAACGTTTTGAAATATATATTTTAAAGTATCCTCTACAAACTGATAAGAAAAACCGAGTGGGGAGGGGGGGAGTAAACCTAATCGCGCATTTTTGTCATCTCTGGCCTTTCTTTATTATTAATTCATGCGATCCGTTTTTTCCTTTTTATCAAGACATCGGTGTGGTCTTTGATGTTTTTCTTTCACAAGTTTGTATAAGACACTTCGGAGTATATGTCCCAAAGGTTTTTATATCCCAGACTCAAAAATTTAACTTTTACCTTCCCAATAGAATTCCAATTTTCCGTTTTTTATATCCAAAAACCTAAAAAGCGTTCGTGACAGATGCAAAATGGAAAACGGATGGTTTTTTATCAAAAATAAAAAACCCTTTTCGGTTTTTTGTCGAGTCTAAAAACCTAGCTAAAAAACTGAAGAGATTTTTAGCTGGTATTTTAAACTCGACCAAAAACCTAAAAAAGGTTTTTTATTTTTGATAAAAAACCAGCCCGTTTTTTATTTTGCATCTGTCACGAGCGCTTTTTAGTTTTTTGGATATAAAAAACGGAAAAGCGTTTTTTAAAAGGTTTATTGTTCTCAATAAACCCTTTTTGATAGTTTATTAATCTACGACTATTTTTTACAGTGTAAGCCTTTTGAACCAAAACCCTGAGTACGGAAGTTGTTCAGAATCGAATACCGAAGCACCGCACAATGGCTTTTTTTCAAAATTCTCGTTTTTGATCTTTAAATGAAATTTTACGGCTTTTAAAATTTTAAAATTTTGTATTTTTCAGAAGAAAATTTTTGAAAAAATCTCTCGTAGAGGTCTCCAAAGTTCGATTCTGCACAAGTTTTCTGTTCAGAGTTTTGCTCCAAAAGGCTTTCTTCAAGCAAGACTAACCGTAAGATATTGGGATCTTGTGCGCGCCACGATTAGCGATCTTAAGGCATTTCTATCTGCTCAGTAAATCCGCTTTTGTGACAGTTCTTGAGCGCGTTTTTGAAAGCAAGCTCGAGGTCACAAAATTAAAACTAAGCTGTTTTCAGTTAGTTTTAAGAGCCTCCTGTACGTTTTAGAGAAACTTTTTGTGAGTGTTTTCATCAGAATGGTCATAGAAAATAACACATCTCACTTAGTACACTCATTTAGTATAGTAATAAAGTACTACAGACTTTATCAAATATTATACTTTTTTCATAGAACAAGAGCATTTCTTACTCTCTATCGAAGGAACAAAATTATTAATTTTACATCATCTTGTGTTTTTCACTGGTAGCTGCATAATATAGCCGATACAGGAAATGCTCTGCAGGAAAATGAAACAGCAAATAGTTCAGAAACAACTCGTCCATTAGCAATTATTACTGAACAAAAATCAGAACAAATCTGAATCAAAAATCATAATCTTAACATAGTGTACGGTTGATTTTGGCAGTTTGTATCTGCTTCTTTGACTTTTTCAAAACAGAGTATCATGCGAAAAATAGTAGACTACTGAGTCAGCAGCTCGCGATTCCATTGAGTGAATACGTAGACGAAGACAATTTTTTCCAATTTCTTAGGTCTCTGAGCTTCCGTTTTTTTTTCCGATTATTCTGAGTATTTAAAAGAATCTTCTTTCTCGGGAATTACCTGGTAGATAAAGGTTATAACCTTGAAAGGTGTTGGATGGTCGAAAAAAACTTCAAAAGTTCGTTGCTCCATGTTGTCGGAGAAAAGTCCGATTGGTGCAATCATTTGAAGCTGCTAGCCAAACTTTTCCTTCTGCAGATTGTTTTCTATTCTGATTCAGACAAAAGCGGCAGATCTAAGAAAATGTTGAAATAGTCGCTTTATGTTGATGAAAACCAGTAAATGGCTGAGACAAATGAAGTGCTCTGGCCTTAAGGGTACCCCCCGCAGTTAACCACAAATCGGCACAAAATGCTCGGTTATCCACGGTTAATTGACGATTCTTTTGGTGAGCAAGCGGTGCCAGTACAAACTCTCCTCCGAGCATTTTTTCATTTTTCTTTTGAGTGTTGAATTTTCATATGTTCCATAGCAGTAAAACTGTGGGTTAGTCACAATCTCTTACTGGTGAAGTTTTGAGCTGAGTAGTACCTATCTGTTTTGCAGAACTCTTAGACGCAGTCTGAAAGATATTTATACAACACAAATTTACATTGTTCACACATCAAGAAGTCATAGACAAATTCTGAAGTTTTTAGATAAATCATGTTGTCCTTATATCCTCCTTAGATATATCGCAGAAACTTAAATATGGTCCATCTTATAGGTGATTCAGTATATAGAGGTGCCGTCCCATTACTTTACTATTTCTCATCACATTCCTATGACTCGTTTATATCAGATTATATAACATATAACTCGGTTTCTTGATAAGCGATCAACAGGGTCGAATGTTGCTATTTTTCTTCCATCATGTGAAAAACAAAAACTGAACTTTTGTCCATTAAACTGACTAAGCTAATAAATAATTTCTATTAAAAATAAAACAAACTATACTTTAAAGGTTTTATTTTTGACCAAATTGTACGACTTTTACTGGAAGTTCAAAAATGCAGAACAAACAAACAAAATCCAGTTTCATTAAAAAAAAGATCACAAAAAACAGAGAAAAGTTTTTGTCATGGGACGGTTTTTGATGTAAAAAAACTTGAAGTACAGCTAAAAGGACAGCTCTTTTAGGTTACAAAATGGATAATTTAGTTTTGTTCAATCTTAAAGCCCTAACGAATGAAATTTAAATTACGAAGCCTTCTGTGTTAACGCCTTCTAGAGTCTTTCATATACATTTTTTACACATACATCGCTGGCCAAATACTCTACCATTGTGGACAAGATACTTGAAAAAACATACCGATCAGCAAAAGTGTTCTTTCGATTTAAAAAAGATAAGACGATAAAAAATGTACGTCGGAAATTAGGAAGAAATTGACAACACAAACGTACGAGTAATGTGCCCCCTCCGTCCCATAATAGAAGATCATCCCTTATTAGAAGATCGCTGCTGATTATATGACTTGAAAGCCAAATAGAAGACCATGGTCGTCTAATTCCCTCCCTAGAATAGAAGACGATTGGTCTATTATGTCCGCCAAAAAAAATTGGAAAATGGCCTTATTTACCTATAGGGCAATTTTCAAAAACGTTTCGCTAAAATGTCCTTCTGATAGCGGATGAACTTCAAGTATGTAGGAGGTTACCGTTGTACTACTAGCAGGTGATAAAAACTTGACTGCAATAGAAGACCACCCTTTATAATTCGACTTGCCGGACAAAACAGAAGACCGGATGGTCTTTCGTCTCACTGTGGTAGACGTACGACCTCTACAATATCTGACAACACAATATCCAAGTGTCGATCGCAATGGTTTTGCAGAATAAATTTTGCCTCACTTTTTCAGGAGTTTTGTAGAAAACGTTCACGGTTCTTAAATAATTTTGATCCAGCTATCCAATGAAACATCTGAATTCAAGGTTTTTTGAGAACGTTCAGTATCATGTTACCACTACCTCTTCGATGTATCAAAGAATGTGTACGAATTCCCCTTTTCCGCAGATCTTGAGAACTCTCACATCATTTAAAGATGGCGTTTTGTTAACGCAGTGTAACGGACACGGATCGTTCACTTCATCTTTTGGCCATGCTGTCACTCTATGATTAGTTGGTTTTTTCATGACGCAAGATAAATATTTCTCATACATCGAATTTTTGTTCTGTTCTGTGCTACATTCTGCATTATCTGTATGTTTTAACAGACAGCAACCTTTTTTCTCTCCTACTTGAAATGGAAAAAAACCGACTGCTTTTTTCATACTTATGCATATATAAATATGCTTTTTTCTTACTTTTTATTTTAACCAGAGAGGATGTGTCTGTATGTTGATAAGAAATATGTATAAAAACGTTCTTCTGCCAATCTGCAAAACGACAAAAGGGAAATAAGCAAACCGTTACACTGAGGTAAGTTTTTTGGGTTGTTAAAACTTATAAACTTGTTTGCAGCTACGTAACTTATATGGTATGATTGTGCACCCGATAAACAGCAGTGTCTTGGTCAAATTCTTAAAGATGTTTGCAAAAGACAAATGAACCGGCGAGTCTTATGTATTATAACGACGTGTGAATTGGAGTTGAATTAGACGAGAAGTTGAATCAGTCCCTTTTTTACGCAGTTAGCGGTAGTGAAAAGATAGTGACGAGTGCAACGTGAACCGGTCTCACAACGCCAATTAGAGCTTTTAAATAATAGAAATGTCGTACACAGATGATGTTGCATATCCGTAAGTGCTTTAAGCGTCTTCTGTTCTTGTGAATATACGACCAACATGTTAGCTTTGAAAACACATTGTATATCTTCGCTGCTGTATTTTTTTGAAAAAAGTCTGTACAAAGAAACACACTAGTCTTAAAGAGAAAGAATCCTTTTATCGATGCGTAATTATTTTTTCTGTTTTTTCTTTGGTAAATATTTTTCGTCCTTCTTATACACCATACTCAATTTGTATTTATGTGTATCATGATATTCTAAAGAGAATGGAGAAGAGAACGAAATTATTGTTATAGCGACGATGACAGAACAAAGGTACTCACCTTCGTGTTTACACATAGGGAATATTAACATCAAGTGCTACATCATAAATGACACCTTTTTGCATAACTGATTCATAGGAGTTTTCCTTTCGCACTACAATATGTAGAGATTTTTGTTCTGGTTCCGTTTGTGCAGGTGATTTAAATGTAATAGTTTTATTTGGTATTTTGAAATCGATATTGCGTAATCGGCGATCATTCAATATAACTTCAAAATCTGCCAAAAAAAACAGCAAATGAGAGATATTTTTCTATTTCACACCGATTGACATTCGTATTCACCTGTTTTAGCGATTGTTCCACCAGTAAATGGTATTTCGATCACCTCTCCGCCATTTTTACATAGTTGTTTGATTTTAATTTCACCGGGTTTCGGATCACCAAATCCTAGAAGAAGCACAAAAATGCAAAGGCGTTGTATTGTTCGCTTTCATATCAGAAAGAATATTGGATTTACAGTATGTCCGGGAAAAAAGATTTATGTATTTGTGCAAATAGGAAACTTTCGATGGAAGCATGACAAAAAAAGTTCTATTTTCAATTTTAGATGAATTGAAATCAGAAAGTTAATATCGTGCTGCTATCAAAAATTATTCAGCTTTCACAAATCCATAAGACGATCTTTTATTTTTGGATTGACTGTATTTTTGTCGGGCTGTAAACTGTGATACAGAGTTGTTGACAGATCTCCAAAAACTACGAGAGAGAAATGGATGGTTCTTTCCAGCCGAGAAAATGACAGAATTTCTCTTGCTATCAAATAAAGAATACCTAATTCAATCAAATCACTATATGTTGTTTGTGACACTGGCACAAAATTTCCATTTAATTCTTTACACAGCCTAAATGCTAATCTTGCCAATTTCAACCTATCATCTATCATAATTTTTCTTGTGAGGAATGGATGTTGTAACTTTGCTTTTGGAATCTTCATAGGATACCTAAACGTCAAGTAACTCTAATGATTCGGGTAAGAAACGAGTGAGTTTTAAATTACCTTTTTAGTTTATCAGCACAGTCCTTTGGTGTTATCCGATAGTGAACAGACTTTTTGTTTTTACTTGCGTTAACATCGGGATGTGGTTGTATTACAACTTCATCGTGGGTGTCTTTCTTAGCATGTTCCGCTAGGATTCCAAACGGGTGTTCTTTTTCATCATGTGTACACAACATGGCTTCCATGTGTAGTCCTTCCATTTCCGGTGTAATCTAGAAAAAAGGAGATGGTCATGCCTTGGAAACTTTGGAGTTTCTTCAGAACTCACTACAGTTCCAGGATAACTTCGTTGATGCGAACCGGATTGAACGCACTGAAAAGCACCAGTGGCATCAGTGCCGTCGAGGCCAAGTTCTGCCACATATCGGGCTCTCTGATGACGGTTCGGCTGATGTATGATTTGAGGTTTATATGTTGCGAAGTAATTTTCAGATGGTGCAGACACATGTACTGGAAGATATAGACGAGCACATTTTCCGAGTCTGTGTGTTACACGAGAAACACCGGTACTTACCAACAGTAGTGTGCGAAAACGTTGTGTAATCTTCAGTCTGTTGTAAAACTATCAGTTCTGGAATTGTAGCTTCTTGATGGTCCATAGGCTCTATTCAAGACGAGTAAAAGAGTGAATGCTCGACGATGTTTTTGAAAGGCACTTACCACCAACATGCCGTTCATCAACCGGTACAGTATCTAAACTCACGGAAGACGATCACAACCTAATGTTAGCAAGAAGTTTAAGTTCTTACCATTTACGATTTTGCCATGTTTGACTATCTCTAAGAGGGTAGTTAATTTTAATTCGAGATTCGTTTGTCGATCTTCGAATGCAGAATTGTAATTAAATGGGCTTGTGGCCTTAGAGATCATATCCATTATAACTAAAAAGATGGAAGCTGTTAGCAAGCCTAATTCGTGGTCGCCAAGCTGCACAAAGAGCTGTCTTTGCAGTATTTCCCTTTCGCTTTTTTGTAGGTTTTTCTATGCTGTCGAATCCATTCGTTGAGTTCTTGTCCTTCTTTTGGTGCCTTTCGCCTGCTATCAGCTAATGAAAAGGCTTAAACCAGATTCTTTTTTCTATTATCTATCATATATGTCGGACAAGAAACCGTTTCAGGATCCATTCTTTGACTACGTAAAAAACGTGTTCCGTTCGGTTTGATACTCACCTGTTAAATTTTTGCCTTCGAAACTTGTACTAGGTGGTGCAAATCCTTGGAGCATTTCGTGTATTTGTGTCAGAAGTAAACCACAGACTCTACTGTAATCGAACTCATATCGGACACTGTTCGCCAAAATCACATTATTTTCCGTACTATCACTGGTCTCTAAAACGAGCATTAGAATCTGTTCAACCTTGTATACAATAGTCACTGCTACCTTACTTTGATTTTGTACCGTTTCTGTTTGTACTGAGTGTCTAGATGGTTCTGGAAATAGAGATCGAAGTTATGCTCAGAGTCTCGATTCATTTTTTACTACTTACCTAAATCAGTGTACGGCGTTGTCAAAGAGTTATGACTTGATAGATAGTGCTCGTGTATAATTCCTATAAAAGAAACGGCATGAACTGTATAACACTGTTATGAAAATACCGTTACTTCTTTTCTTACCATTTACTTGAGTATCATCAACAATTAGATATTGAAGTAAATTATTTTGCGCTAAAAAATATTCTACAACTGTACAATGCAACCATGAGAGAGGCCGTCTTACCTAATTCATCGCTGTGTTTTTCCAAAGTTTCATTCGAACAAGTAACGGTTGGTATAATACCTAAATTAGACAAAGCAAATGACCTAGGTATAAATACCAACAAAGTACCGGCAACGGGCTTACGAACCATCTGAAGAAGAATGAATTTTGGCAACAAACGTAGACTGTAATATCTGATCGAGATACTTAACGCTGTATTCATATTTTGAAAATTTTGCTACACAATCGGAATTCGATTTGACTAGTACCAGTGGATGATAAAGCACTCGATCACAACCATGTAATTTTAGTATATAAGCAAATTCTTCTGTGTTTAAATGACTTCCAGACGATGCCAGTGCTATAACTCTCTTATCTTCCACTATTAACAAACGAAAATCGATTTTAAGATGTGTTGCAAGCGCATCTAAATCAATAGCTCCACCCAAGTAGTCTTTCTGTTTAATCGTTTCACAATATTTCTCACGTGGTACATCGTCGATTACAGGAGCGGAGTTTTTCTCGATTAGCTCGGAACACAGGTTACGATAATCTTTATTTTGTAACTCTGAATTCATAATAAGTCGAATTGACTCAAACAAAGACACATCATCCAGTCTTGAAGGAAGCCACCGTGCAAACAATAAATCTTCAGAACTACTAACAGGTGTTGTTGGCACCATAGCCGTATGATTCATCATATCGTACATCTAAAATAGTTCAAATTGAATTCGGTGCAAGGATTCGTCTGACGACTATCAATCTCTAGACGAGCCAATACGTTTCGCAAAGCTAAATGTTCTGTCATACTCATTAAGAAGGGTGTAACCTTGAAAACAGACATATAGTTGAATTTTCGTTAAATTTCAATAAAATCTAACAAGCAAGTCTTGTGTTCAGGATCTCTGGCGTAACTATAACGGGACACGAAAAAGTTATAGAACAAATACTGCGTAACTATCTCACGGAAGATAGTAAGCGGTTACAGAAAGAAAAATGAGCTTGAAAATTCCGACTTGCATTTGCACACACAGTTATGTGTACTTTTGACAAAACTAGAAATAAAACAGTAAAAAAGGAAGAAAAAATATTGTTTGACATGTGAAATAAAAAGAAAACACCAAAAGACATTTTTATTTCTGTCGATTAAAGAAATAAACGAATATTAATTGATGTTTTCATCTCATATTTTCTTATGACTGATGTTATGGGACTAATAAGACTCACATACATAGTGTTTCACTTAGACATGCTGTCTACTCCTGTAGATTCTTCAAAATTCTCGATTTATTAGCGGTATTTGTTTCTGCGGAGTTCGTTTTTTCAAATAATTAAGCGCTTCATTCCATATGTTCGTTCATTTATATTGAATTTTTGCAACGTCTTTAATGTTTTAGGTTTGTTCTTGGTTTGACGGTGTTGTAAATTTTTCTGTTGGTTGCAGTTAGAATCAGTGCTCTTGGTTGGTTTTTCACGCTACTATTTTATATCACTACTGTGAATAGAAAGAAAAATATTAGAAGTAGTAACTTCTTAACCTTCGAAACATTGTCCGTGTATTGAGTTCGATATTATCGTTTTTCATTCGTAAAGGAGGAGGGCGGATAAGGTAGGTTTCCCGCACCCAATGTAAACATATAAATGGGAAGATATAAGATTTGATATTAAGCATAAGCATGGCACGAAAGAGTTTTTGTCCAATACTCACTATTAAAATATTCATTGAGTGCACACGAAGTCGTCCTTCTCATACACCACTTTCCTTCAAGACTTAGTTTCACTTCCATTGCGCTTTCGAAACGTAAAAGAATATCATTAAAAACGCAAGTAATGTCAGCAATATGTACTACGTTAGTAGAGAAAAGAAAGAAAAAGAAGAAATATATTATTTGTATCTCAATGTACGAAATGACATCATTATTAGTAACAGTAACGAACTGGAAAATTGTAATCCAGCTAAAGTTAATACGTCAAAACTGACACAAAAGAAATATAGAGTAGAAGAAAATGAATTATGAGACACATTTAGAATAATGTAACGTTCATCTTAACTGGATGATAGGGAAAGAAGAAGTGTGTTTCTGTGGCATCTTGGGGGGGGGGGGGGGGGGGGGCGCGGGCCGGGGGGGGGGGGGGGGGGGGGGGGGGGGGGGGGGGGGGGGGGGGGGGGGTGTTGTGGTTGGGGTGTGGGGT
>CAJNOQ010005131.1:0-15961 GCA_905250885.1 Didymodactylos carnosus | reverse complement strand
CCGTGATTCTTTGTTCTCTCTCAGTGATATTTAACGATTGGGAAGCACATATTCGGAATCAGGCGATCCTAACCTATCTACTCATACCAAAATGTGTCTACTTCAATTAGAATCGAGGAGTAGCAGCGCATCGAATCTTCCTAACGTCAGTCCCACAAAGATCTATCTCAGTATAGTCGTTTGCCCCCCGCTGCCTCCACTTAAAAGTAACATCTAAATGCACACAAATGATCTCCAGCACCTACTCTATCTACAGTATATTCGACTTTTATCGATGTTTTTTTAAAACCGAATTACGAATTTTTCAAAATCCCTAAGGTTTTCTGCGTATTTCGAAGATTTCTCATTCGTCAACACACTTTTCATCAAATATAATACCATATTCAGAATCAGCGTGAAAAGCTGCATCGAATGATATATAGCTTTTTAATTTTTCTGCAGAAATATTTTCGGTCAAACTGAATTATACAGTTGAAAGCCTCTCCGCAGCAAATTTTGCTAGGAATTTGAATATTTATTTTAGTAATAGTACACAAGTCTATAAACATATTTTTTATAGGTTTTCGAATACGATCTCTCCAATAGTGAGGTTTTCGGAACGTAAAAATATTTTTTATGGGTTTTCCAGAGATCCGGTCTTCAGAAAACCCACAAGGAATTACTTTTGGGTTCTGAAAATCTCATCATTAGAAAGAGCATATTCGAAAACCTATAGAAAAACGTGTTTATAGGCTTTCATATCACTTCTACAGCATATGTCCGCCTGTTCTATAGAAAAATGCCCACTGTGCGTCTGATAAAAAGATTTTATAAATATCTTTTCGTCGATTCACAATCTTGATCGATTTTCACTCTTTCTACTATACTTTACGAAATATGGAACTCTTTGTTTTTAATGTCAACTGCTGAAAAAACATTCTTTTATTCAACTAATTGTAATAATTCTTTGAATTTAAATGAGATATCTGGAGAAAAGAATCCTGAGCGAAAAATATTTACAAAAGACTTCTCTAAAACTGGACGAAAACTAAACAATAAAAATGATTACTTTTTCTTTACCGTTACCCTTGTATTCATTATTAGCATTAGTTGATATAGATCATTACGTGAACAAAAATTTTCAGGTGAATTATTGATTTGACTGATACATACTAGATTAAACTTGCCTTGAGAGTCAAATGAATAATTAAATAGCATTTCAATATTTTTTCCAGGGTTTTCCACCAACTACGAAATCTATTTCAATTTAAAAAAATGTATAGCTCATTAGAGCCTGCTTCTCACATGCAATCTCGATGTTATGCAATGTTCTTTTAATGAATGAATGATTTAAAGGTAATATTTTCTTATATATAATCAATGCTCTCTTGAGATAGCTAATAGAGGTTTCTAACCCATGTTGTTGGTAATGAATCATTGCCATATTATTCAGAATATGTGTGCTTTATCAATTATTTCATCAAATCAACTAAATCCAAAGCTTTCATAAAATAATTCATTGCAAGATTATACTCCTTTTGTGTGTAGTAAATGAGCCCAATATTATTAAATGTCTGAGCGATTTCCCATGATTTACTATTCTCTTGTATTTCGATGGCTCGTTGATAATAATCTAATGCATTCTTATTCTCGCCCTTTTCTTTATAAACATTTCCAATACTAACAAGAATAGTCGCTTCATTTGGTATTAGATCCAGTGCCTTGATGAAACATGAGAGAGCTTTCTCTAACTCTCTTAAACGATAATAAATGAGACCTCGATTATGAATATCATTTGGATGGTCTGAATCTTTAAAAATTTCTATTGTTTTATCATAATCTCCTTGAGAAAAGTAAATACCAGCCATATTTTTAGATCGCGATCTTTAGAATAGAAATATCACCGTAATATATTTTATGAATTGTATCAAAACATATCCTATATTATAAAATTCTATTCAAAACAAAAAAAAAACTCCTATACTTTTGGTAATTCTTGTAATTGATTTGCATCAAGTAAAAGTGCTTCTAATGTTCTTGTATAACGTAAAACATCATCTAATACTGCTGTTAAATTACAATGACATTTATCAACTTGTTCCAAGTTACTATTATAAAATGGCAATGGAAAACATTTAAATATTGCTTTTTATTGAATTTAATTAAAAATAATTTTCTTTTTTTTTCAAATTCATTACAATAATGATAAATAAATCAATAAATAATTGAATAGAAAATTAATTAACAAGAAACAACTACTCTATGAAGATTATTGATTGAGTTTGAATGACCAGTGTTACTGCATAGTTTCATATCTGAAAAAGAAAACAAGAAAAAAATAAAAATAAAAATTTCGACACATATTTAATAAGTGGAAATAAACAAGCAAAATAGCGATATTATTGGCAAAAGACGAATATTTGATAAATAAACGAAAATCATAAATAGTCTATACATGCCACTATTTCTTTATGTAATCAATGGTGCAGAACAAACAAAAAGAAAACATTTTCGAATGACAGGAATACAGATGAGCTAGGTCTGTTTTTTTCAAAAATATATATATTTTGTATTATTCCACTGACTGTAAGTCTATGGTTATACAAAATAAAGTGTTTGTGTGTTTGTAATACAGAGGTGTGACGGACGTACATACATACAGTCATGTGGCAGTGTGACAGACGTACATACGTAGAGTGACTAATGCGTGTGATGGACGTACATATAGTTTCGAGCCTTAGTTCTCCCATACATATACATACGTACGCGAGGAACGTTTTTTCTGCTATGAAACTCATGGACGCCATGAATCATATCGAACAGACTGCTCTGACGACCTTTTCTTTATTCTTTCGATTAGTGCATTTCTCGTAGAGAAAAAATTAAGTAACATACACAGTATTTTTTTCTTCATGCAGTCGTCTACGTTACTGGATTTGTTTGTATTATTACAAGAAGCGAAAGCAACCTTTTCTAGTGGAATTTTTTTGCTCATGCGTACTTCTCACAAACACAACCGACAGGTAAACACATTGCATAAGTTTCACTCTTCTCTCATTCTTTCACTTGTATGAAAATATGCTGTGTGCTGCTGCCGTTTCTTACTCACCTGTACCACAACGAGAATGTATAGAATGGATGTGGAAATCAAACATTTCCGATACTGTTGAGTGGACTTTCTACTTGGATCTGGAAACAGAAATTATCGAAGAAGCATTTCAAAAGAAGGCAACGGAAGCCCTTCTTGATGATAATCACATCAATTTCGAGTATCACGTTCAAATATCGAACAACAATGAAACCAACCCATGTTCCGTCAAACGCGTATCATATGAAAGTGGAGAAAGACTGCGACTGAGAGAGAACAGAGAGAGATTTACGTCGAACCCTATTCCACCCTCTAAATCTTTCGCAACGATGGCACCCGGAAAACGATCCTTTATTCGAACCCTTTTAATTCATTTCAATATTTCTCATAATCAACTACGTCGAAATGCATCTACTCGCCGTATCATGATAGAGAAAGCAGCCGAAGGTCTGATTGTCGAAGGAAAGAACGTAGGTAAACAACGAGAAGGTGAATGGATGGCAGAACAGTTACTTAGTGTCAAAGAAGGAGCAGCAGAAGAAGTGTGGAAAATGTCCGCTCATCTTTATTCGCTGGACAGTTACTTGTATAGAAAGTTGAACGAACTTATGCGTTTAGTGGGTGACGAGGAACATGCACGCTATGTTCAAAGCAAAATGTATACACTCGGCCCATTTACACTTCTCCTTGAAAGACTCATGCAGCGTAATAAGAAGGCAATGACTGTTTATCGTAGTGCTGAACTATCTGATGATTTGATTGAACAATTTAGACAGTCAAGTGGAAGTCATGAAAAACGTTTATTCTCAGCATTCACTTCAACAAGTAGAAGTAAAAATGTAGCTGAGTTTTACGGAGGTAATGTAATTTTCGCCATCAAGATCTTCAAAAATGGCGCCGATATATCCCAGTACTCAGCTTTTCCTCAGGAAGAAGAAGTACTACTCGAAGCTAGTTTCTGGTTCGTCATTCAGTCGTGTACATTTGACAAAACAACGAACAAATGGTTCATACGGCTAAAATGTGCCCCTTAATGTTATTACGAGCTGATTCCAAATATCATATTTGTATTGACTTTCAACCACATTCCGGGTGAGCAATCTTAAAAATACGGAGAAGGCATGAAAAAGTACATTTTTGATCATTTTTAACAAAACTTACAATTTCACCCCTTTAACAGCATTGTAAATTTTTGTGATTATATTATTCGAATTCAGCATCAAAAGCTGCGTATCTGCACACCGGTTTTATTGAACCTTCGTTTGGTGCAGAGCACATGAGCATCGATACCTCTTAGCGAGTGTTATACAGCTCCTTTTAAGACAAAAAAATCGTGTAAAAAGACAGGATTTCACTTTTTAGCGCTGCTAAGTAACAGGCTTTATGATTTAGAACTCAGATGCTTTCCTAACAGAGTAAAAGCTAAGCGATGGCTTTGCGTTCGAAACTGTAGGAAAAGATACTATATCCGTGTCGGTTGCCGGGTTTTGCTTTACGTCATAAAGACTCATCTGATACCTGTCCAATTCTTTCTTTGCTTCCATTCGTATGCATTATACTTTCCTCATAAGAAGTAATCTTTTATCCATTATGCTTTTTCCCTAGTTGATGATCTACTACAATTCTATTCTAGTGAGATTACTGAGTCACTAAGATTCTAGTGAGACTAGTGACTCGCTAAAAGATTCTAGTGAGATTACTGATTACTCAGTAGAATCAGGGTCTATAGCCTATAGACCTGCAACTCTTCGAGGACTCTAAGAACAGGAACTTTGAACTACGCTTTCAAGTTAATTTTAGTAAGGAACAGTGCGTATGACACGTTGAATGTTTGCAGAAATTACGCTTTGGCAAGTTATCAAGATTTTCCAACTTTTTGGATTACAAAAACTCTCCTCTTTCCACTTGACAAAATTTTCGGTTTGCAAAAGTCTGTTTTTTCAAGTTCGCGATGTTTTCGGACATCACATACTGTAGAACCCATTAAAGTCACATGCGTCGTCAAGTTGAAAAAGCGGAATATCTGCTGAATGTTTTGAACGCATTAGATTGCATTAAAAACACATTATTAAGTTTTAATGCATGAGAATCGAAAGAAGAAATTTATAACGGTTTTCATTGCATTCGATTTCATTAAACGTGGAAGACTGCAACAGAAACATGTGCAAAGTTTTCTATATCAAGCGTATTCTAACGCATTATAAACGGAAAACATATTTTTAATGGATTCGAAGGCGTGATAAAGGAGAAAATGGCTTTTAATGCAATCTAAGGAGTTTCGCGATACAAACATTGTGACGAAGTTTCACTTTTTCCAAGTTGCATTTCTAAGTCTTGAACGCTTTCGAATGCATTACACGCAATGTTCGTTTATAATGCGTTAGAATTCCTTCGAAAACCAAATTGCACATAGATACCTCATTAAATTTCCGAAGTTGTGCTAAGGGATTAGTCAATTACTATCGGTTCCAAAAAAAGAGCAGTGCCCGTTCTTTGACTGTTGAACGAAAGTAGGTAAAGACTCGCGATTTTCGCTCTACGATGACCAAGACGTAAGAGCATGTTTTCATAAACCGCAAATGTTTAGAAATTGTTTTCAAAAATCGATTTTCAAGGAGATCTCTGGAAAACCGTCTCCTAACTGGAAAATTAGACATAGCAATATATTAATTTTTTTAGATAGACTAAAGTGTCCTCAACAAAACTGAACCTACACAAAACTTCATCTCTCATGGTTACGCAACGCACAAGGTTTTCCTGGGAGCACTAGGACTGCTCTTCATTTCAGTCAATAAATCTCAGCAATGCATGAAAACATACGTTTCGGCTATGCTGAATCTTGTGGCAATATTTGTTTGTAAAAAAAGGGTTTTAAAATGTAGAGTAAATCAAGTTTTTCAAAATTTAGGGTTTTCCGCCCTTTTCCACCTGTTATTAAAAAATTCACAATTCACTCAAAAAGCATCAGAACGAGGTCAAAACTTCAGGATATAGTTAATTCTGTTTGCTAGATGTGATTACAAAATTGGAAAAATTAAAGGTTGTTGTTCTTGTCCTGTGATTACTAGAAACCCTTTCGGAAAACCACGGTGTTTTATAAGATTTTTTCTTATTGATTTTTTCTTAAACAGAATATAAAACAGCCTAAATACTGTATATTCTGATGTTTTGAACTCATTTCGATGTTTTCTGAGGACGTTTCCTAACCGTCCAGTTAGGAGACGGTTTTCCAGAGATCTCGTTGAAAATCGATTTTTGAAAACAATTTCTAAACGTTTGCGGCTTATAAAAGCATGCTCTTACGCTTGGCCATCGAATAGCGAAAACCGCGAGTCTCTACCTACTTTCGTTCAACAGTTATTCAGAGAACGGGCAGTGCTCTTTTTTTGGAACCGATAGTAACAATAGTAGACAATAGAAATAGACTATTATCTAAATTTAAAAGAATGCGCTCAAGCAAAATGCTTATAACTTTTCAACGACCTGCGATTTTCAGATTCTAAAATGAGTCACTTTGGGACGTAAATCTGCGAAAAAATCAGGGCTTTCGAACAGGTTTACCATGGTGTACCGTTCGAGACAAAATCCGAAAGCTTACTGTTCTCAAACCACGCTATAAAATCCAATCTCAAATAACACCACTAGATAGCCTAAACATTTCTCTTTAAAACTACTCAAGGTCCAGGTCTTCATCTTCTTTGGTTCCCGAAATACAGATGTTTTCTGACGACACACCTATTTCGTTGCAGACATGTCTCGGAGTCTCAGAAACATGTGGATCATAGGTAATCGATCACTCTAATCATCGTGGCGATGTTCATTTCATTTTCCATTCAACTACAACTCCAGAAAAGCCAATTTGGGAAAAGCCGGTTTTTCGTCTGTTACCGTCTAAAATTAAAAGCCGTATATTTCACTCATTTCTCGCCCAAAAAGACTGAAATTTCAGGCAATGATTATAATCATTGTCTCTGTTCGATGGTGTCTAATCCAGTTTCACAAATAAACAAATATTTAATTGTTATCGCAAAAAAGCTTTTTATTTCTATTGTCGATCTGCATGGTCGCTTATGCTGGCAGTATTTGACGCCAGTTTCTGGATTTAAAATAGAGATTCATCGAAGATTCTCAATCAAAATTGACTTCTGAACTGAGTACAGTTGAATTAAGCGAAGTACTCGATTTCAAAGAAGAAAAAGCCTTAAAACAAAATATGCAAATGCAAGAGAATTGCTGGTACTTGATACAAAAGGGCTTATGTCTATTGAAAAAGCAAATGAAGAACATGATAAAAAGTTAACTGTGTTTTCCTGGCATGTTCACAAATTATGCTTGTAAACTTAAATGGAGAACTTAATGCATCAATGAAAAAGTTTCTTACCATCAGCCTTTTTGCTGCTAATCAGTTAAAAATGTTCAAAACTCGTCCGGTTATTATGCTTATTTTGAGAAATATGATGAATTTAGATGTTGGATTACAAAAGGAAAATGATTGCTGGTGTATTAAAAGAACTAAAGAAACCCGTAGACTTAGTACAGTTGAATTAAGCGAAGTACTCGATTTCAAAGAAGAAAAAGCCTTTTTCTTAATGTTGACAGCCTTTAATAAAAATTCTTTTTATAACAATAACAAAGAATTGTTTCAAAAGTCAACAACAAATGTATCGAGTATTGGGCAAGTATGGGTTAACGAAGATTCCCATAATATTGGTAAAGGGAAGACAAATTATGCCCCTAACTGTCATTCTACTCTGCAAAATGTGGCTACATTCATGGTACCGAATAACGCTCCCGATGTTCTCGATGATATATTCCATAATAAAAAAGATTCAAAAACTTGTGTATTAGATCAACAATTTGTAACCGTACTTGAAGCCGCAGGAGAATCGTGCAGAAACGCAGATTCGTGGACCACTAGACATCGCTTCACAGCAGCACGACGCCATGCACTGCAATACGGAGTAGGGAAAAAAATTCAACGTAAATCTGAGCCAATGCAACGTTATTAGTATTTTCAAGTAGAACATTGATTTTATTTTGGAAGAAGAAGAAAGGAAGAATACCCCGCCTTTCGGCTACCTTGTGGTATAGGGTGTTGTTCGGAGACAGTTTCGTACGCCCGATATGTTCCCCACAACCAATACTGGCTATAGTTCTGGACAGAAGGCTCGCCTGACTCAGAGTTCTTTCGCTCAATCGCTTCAGCTCCTCGTACACACTGACTAACTACATACTAGCCACGAGAGCTGGTGTATGTCACAACGTAGTCAGCATGCTATCGGACGGGTGATCCGAGGCAAACAACCGTTAATCGCTTGCTCAGGGTCATTCCATGTCTGGTGGCGCCGAGGCTCGGACACAGTACCTTTGGGGTACGTGTCAAACAACTTAGCCACACAGCCATAGCGGCTCTTTTATTTTGTCTCCTTATATATTTACAGATCTTCCCTTCAGAGAACAAATATTAAAAATATTGAACGGAACACAAGTCTTTGTTCCGTTTGTGAAAAATAGGTTCAAAAGTTAGGTTTTTTAGGTTTATCAGCTTTTTCCACAGAGAAATTTTCCTAGAAGATTTAACTGCAAAAATTTCGGAAAATATGTGAGAAGATGCAGAATTTTCCGGTGAGTCTTCCGATATTTTCAAAATTTTTATGAAATGTATTTTTGGATCAAGGCAAATATTTTTCTATTTTCAGTGTGTCGCAGTTCGACAACTCTGCACCATTCAGTTTTTTGAATGGTGTTCAAACGCGAAAAATGCTATCGGAGATTTAAATAAAGGAGATTTGTAGAGAACTCCATTCTCTATTGAATGAGCCGAGAACCAACTCTGGGACCATTAGGAAGTGCCTCGAAACAAAGAACAAAAGTGACCCATTTATTCTGGGCCACTCGTTATACATATTAAAATTAGAACGGAGAAAGAAACTAAATTATTTCAAAACATGTTTCATTTTATTAAAAACTCTTCAGTTGAAATATATATATATAATGCGGCTTGACTAAATAACCGTAATACGCTAAATAAATGTTATAAGGAAAGTTGATGGCGTGTTAAACAAGAACCGTCGATACGGAGTTACAGTAGTAGAAAAAAGGAAGAAAGTAAAAGATAGCTCGGGAAAGGCAGGACGAAACAATGAAGAAGGAGAAGATTATCTTACAGAGCAGGAGTGCTACAGGATAAAACCGACTGGTTGTATACCAGCGCGGCTATACCCAAGCACGAAAAAAAATCATGAAGCGGGAGCTGTATCTAGATTCAAAGGTACATTTATTTAGCTTCAGCTAGCTGCACTAAAACACATGAAAATTTCATGTAGCTTCAACCGGGTACAACTAGTTGCTATGGATTAATTGGGCAATGCAGTGGCCGTTTCAGCTAGTACACGATTTCAACCGGCATGCAGCTAGATAAATGTACTTTTTAATCTAGTTAATCTAGCTGTACGCGGGCACTGCAGCTATTTTTGCAGCTAGATTTTCTCGCTTACTTAGTTTTGTTTGGGTACGACCTTCTTAAAGCGCACAAACCAGAGCTACCTACGAGACCCATACTTTCCATGTGATTCGCCAATATCAGCGCAACAAGTCATTATTCGATTTCCACAAAATCATATTGTTCATTTACATTGTCGAGCTAAAATAACTATATTGCGTTACCTTAGAGAATCAAACTCTATTCCTTGCCACTTTATGGCGGCTAACGTCTTTCCGGGTGGCTGTGCTTGCAGCTAGAATTACTCGACATAGCAGGACGAGTCGAATGAAGTATGATACGCGTACACTTGAGTCATCCAAGCTGTAAAGATTCAGAAAAGGGCGTTTCTCTACTATATACAAGAAAAAACTTAATTTGAAAGGAGACATTAAATCTTAAACATATTCAATTCGAACTTATCTTCTGATGAGAAGCAGGCTTGAACATTAGATTTGACTTTTAAAAAACGTTTGCTGTAAAGAACTGTTTCTGATAAATAAAAATCGATCTTCTTTCGTAGTGATAGCATTTATAGTATGATTTGTGTTCAAGTAAATGTTTTTATACTTTTGGCGCAGACACTTATTTGAGAACGGGGTGTTTTTCTAAAACAATAATTTAAATGAAAAGACTGTTTTTTGGGTACTTATACTGAGGAATGTTATCACAATAAAACAGATATAAGACAGAAATTGGAACATTAAAGTAGTTTTTAACCACTCTCAATTCGACTAGTGTATTACATTTTTATTATTTCATTACATTTAAAATGTCCCATGTCTTCAATACCGATGAAATACCGTCGGTTACCGAAGGGTATATGGCATGTTTAACCGGCAAATTATCGCACGGTTACCGCGGTATGAGCGGTTACAGATCGGTAATACCGGCGGTATTTTCATTTTGAACACATAGAATAGAGGTTCGAAACTAGATTGGAACTTTCATTTTTTTTGATTTTTATAGCGCGATTACAAGCGCAGAATGACTCTTTTAAGTAGGAGAAAGTTTGACTCGAGTCGAAATTTAAATTTCAACGAGTCTGAAAATTAATAAAAAAGCAATTTTATCTGAAAATAAATCAAGTTTTTTTCAATTTTTTGTTTTGCTTATATGTAATGGCTGCTGCAAAACAAAACGGTGAATGTAAAAATCGGTTTACCGTTCGGTATTTTGTCATACCGTGGTATAGAAAATAACCGTCGCTAAACCACACGTTACACCGAGTGGTACGGTTTAGCGACGGAAGTTTTTCGAACCGGCGGTAATCACAACAAAAGTGCAACATACCGGCATCTTCTAGCTGACGAGGAAACGTTTTTCGATGTATACCTCCGATTTCGTTCATTCATACCTCGTTCGATAGAGGGTTGAGAGTAGGTAAAAAGCCTAAATGGATTTGTCCTCATGCCTCTTGAAGACCCGGTTTACTGGAAAACCGGTTTTCCAGACACTCTAAAAAAATAACCATTTTTGATTAAAATGAGACATCTCCCAGCTCTACACGATCTTTCTTTGTAAACTTAAAGAATTTATCAGAAAAGCCCTAAATTGATTTCGGGGTAATAGTAAAACATGAAGACATCTACAGACATCCACAGACAGCTGCACAGACATCCACTTCTACATAGAAGTGGATGTCTGTAGGTGTCTTCATGTTTTACTATTAACCGTTGATTTCTTCTTATTTCTTACCTTTGAGCTGACAATGAACATTTAGGGCTTTTCTTGTAAATTCTATAACTTTACAAAGAAAGGTCGTGTAGAGCTGGGAGACGTCTCATTTTAATCAAAAATTGCCGGGCTACAATCCTACCTTATTAAGAAACGGTTTGGTTATTTTTTTAGAGTTTCTGGAAAACTGGTTTTCCAGAAAATCGGGGTCTTCAATCGGGGTCCTCGTAAGAATTCAATGACAAAAGTGTTCGACGAAGTTCCGTTATTTGTTCGAACATTACAACAGAATTCAACTGCCACAGTTGCTGATTTATTAATAGAATTCCCATGGTTATCTGAACTGAACTTTCTCATTTTATCAATGACAAATTGTTATTTTATGCTGGTGAATTTTAGAAGTCTAATATACTCTGAATATTTGTTTGGATTTTGTAATGCATTGTTTATGTACCTTGTTCTAAAAGAAGTTTTACGAGTGACAACAGTCTTCTGCTGGCTACCAATTTTATTGTCGATGTATGCAGCTGGCATAACAAACTCATATGAACAGGTGATCAAACTGGGATTTGTTGAGTTTGCCCAAGTGGCATTTTGGATTTTGACGTATGCAGTCTATAACTCATCACAGTTCACTAATAAAAGAAAGCAAGTCAAATCGCCGGTTCTAACAAAATAAATATTTGCCAATAATCGATCTGTTTTTTTGTAAAACTTGCGTCCAAGAATAGTGAGCATACCAATAGAGACAATTTTCTTTTCCAATTTCATACAACTCGGTTCTAGTAACATCGTAATCCATTTTATCATTTTCGTTTTATTTATGGTATACTCATCTTTTTATACACTATGTGCAAAATACAACTTGTATATATCTATTTTTTATCTCTCTCATTCTCTTTACTGTCTATTGTTGTGTTTAAATTAATCTCCTTGACTTATCTACTAATTGAACTATATATGTGTAAGGCGCAGATCATTCAAAAATCGAGCAAATTTTTTTCGGACATATTACACATCATTCAATAGAATTTTTTGAACTGATCAAGAATATGTAGTAGTTAATTTTTCGAAACCTTCTTTTCATGTGGAAAAACTAGAAAAAACGACGATATTTGAAAAAGATAGATTGTCCGACTTGGGTTTTTAGTCGGAACGTTTCAAACTACTGTTTTCTTATTCAGCATTAAAAACTGAATTATAAAATGATATTAAATTCATTTCGAAGTTATTAATGCCTGTCCGCCATGGGCGTTCGAAAGGACCAATGGGTAATAGGGGTGAGTAATATTGTAAACCTATCTAGTTTTTTGTGTTAACGGATGAACCCGTCATTTGCATCTCGGTAGACTTTCTGTAAACCCGACTTTAAAAGTACGGCTTACTTTACTTTTTTCTAAATTTTGTATCGTTGCTGAGACAATTCATTCTTTCCAAAATCAGAGGCGAAAAAGTCGGAATTTTCCTCGTAATTCTTAAATTTCTCCAACAGAACTAAATTTCTATAGAATAAAAATATTATATCTGGAATCAGAATAAAAAAACTAATCGACTGATAAGTATTTCTATCCTATCAGAGTATTTCAATTATTTTCGAATTTTCACCTCTTAGAGATTTTCACCAAAAAATGAAAATGAACTAAAAGTTTCGAAATACACACCAGTCGATTCAGCTTTTGATCCTGCTTCCAAATATGATATTTTTATTCCATAGAAGTTTAGTTCTGTTGGAGAAAATTGAGAATCACGAGGAGAATTACGACTTTTTCGCCTCTGATTTAGAAAAAGTGAATTTTCTCAGCTTCTCAGCAACGATACAAAATTTAAAAAAAAGCAAACCGTTCTTTTAAAGGTGGACTTACAGAGAATCTATCGAGATGTTGACACCGAGATTATTATTGTTCCTATCACGTCAACAATAAACACTCACATTATTTCATTTAGGACTCATGATACACTGGAAAACGAAACTAGTCTTGTCTTTCTGGAAGAAATATACAGCCCAGCGTCGTTCGTCAAAGCCCCAGATGGTCCTAGGAACACGGGGAGCTCTACCAACGGGAAAACGAGTTCTTGGTGGCTCTAGTCGTCAAACAGTTATCATCGGGAGAGTTTTTGGACAATTGGAAACTAACATCTAATCGACCAACAATGATGAACGATGACGTTGTTGAGGAGAGATGTTAGATTTGTGCTATGGACGTTTTTCCTGGAGCCTTAGTACTCCCCTACCGTTTGGTCTGGGACGGTCAGAAATGAGTGAAAACATGGGTGATCGACTATGCTGAATCTCGCAGCAATGTTAGTTTCCAGGATAAAATGCAACAAGTGAGTGGAAACCTATACTCGGTAAAATAACCGCAATTTTGAAAAAATATTCTTTTAGTTCCCAAAATTTCTGCGAAACCTTTCTAGAAACCAAAGTATTTTCTGTCTGTTTTTTCAACATTTATTGAGCGTTACGGTATGCTTCAGATAAAATAGAGTATCTCCTGACATTCTCAACTAGGTTGGATGGATTTTGACTGAGTTATCAAATTTTTTAATTTTTGATGAAATAATCAAAAATGGGTTATTTAACCTAGTATGCGTTTCCACTCAGTTGTTGCATTTTATGCTGAAAACTAACATTGTCACAAAATTCAGCATAGTCGATAACTATGTTTTTATTCACTTCTGACAGTTCCATACCTAACGGTAGAGGAGTGCTATGGCTTCAGGAACAACGTCCATAGCACCCGAATCACGGATTTGCAAAATGTCCTTTGGATTCAGTTTTGTAGAGGACACTTAGGACTATATACCTATGAAAAAAATTTATTGATTTATATATCAGTTTTTAGCGCAATAACTGCTTATCGGTAACATTTTGAAAAGGCAAATACAGGGATTTGTAGCGCTTGGAAATCTTTCTCGAATGACGTTTTGCTTTACCGTTTCCAATAAACCGTTAATTTTCAAATAAAAGTGTAAGGCACCAGAGTGATATTAATTACTATTCATTAGGATTGATTAATTTTGTATTATTGTCTTAAAAAGATATTTTTTTAAACTTTTTTCATTAAACCATAACAACAGACCATTGGCTATCAAGCAATGTATGAATGACTTTTCTAGGATTATTTTTGACTGCGCTACAAGCTTTTTAAAATGAGAACTAGGACCTTAAATTTTAGTTAAAATTTAAGCTTAATTAATTAATAACTCTATGAATAGTCATCAGTTCATCGAAAAAACTGAAGGATATTTGTAATCAGGTGTCCTCTTCAAACGGACATAGTTTGAGGGCACATATAGGGGGGTAGAACCCCTCTTAATCTAACACGGAATTTTGGAAAGTAGTCTTAGACTACTTTCCAAAATTGTTTGTTAGATTTCATTGTGTTCAGTTTTCAAAGTCGACGATTTTTGCACATTAAGCTCTAAACAAAATCTCTTACTACAAAAGGTGAATAAAGATCGAATGAGATCATAAAACACGAGTATCATTTTGGCTATCCACTGTTATGCGCGTCAAAAATTTGTCTGGTAACCCCTAAAAGGCGCGAAATTTCGATGTGCGTTGTAGCTAACACCTCTTCCGCTGGCTAAGATGTGTCATCCATCTTGCTCCTACTTCCACTAGCAGCTAGAAAAGACGGGAACACGCCTCAGACAGGGAGAAGATGTAGCAGAGAACCGAATAGTCCACTGTCTTGAAACGAAAAGAAATAAAATAGTTTAACAGAATGAATGTTTATGGTTCTTGTTTTGGTTGTTACTTGTTTAACCATTCGGTTAAATTTTCTTCATTAAATGCATCGTCTGGTAACCGTTGATTGGCAATCTGGGATTCTTCTTGTGTTTTCAAACGGCTCAGCGATAGTTAGCGACAATGCTGGTCTATTGTTGTAGCTAACAGCTACCACCGATTTTGGGTGAATTTATCTTCTTTTGGTTATAAAGACGCTCACGAAATAAGGTCCTCCTATAAACATTATGATCTAAAAGGCGAAGAGTCGACTTTTAAACATTAGAGCATAACGATTCCACCTGCAGTCTTTAATAACCGTATAAAATAGAACACCAGCAATAACCAAGATGGATAGGTTCCAGTTGGTATATATACAATTAAAAATATTTGAGAAAACATAATTGGTATATGGACATATTTTAACCATTCAATTTGAGAAAACGTTTTACTTAGAAACCAAAACATAACGGAGTATTGTGCCAATCAATAGAAACCAAGACATATTTGCATACACAGAATCTTTGGCAAATATTTTGTTCGGATCTAGAAAATTAGAGAATTGTACAGGTTCATGTAATCTAAAGTAAATTTAACTATTTAAATAACTGATGAATAAAGCACTGACAATGTAAGAAAATTTGGACAAAACCAAGCAGTATTATCGTTACAAATACTAGATACCGTATTTAATAAATGGTACGTTACGGCATATTTAATGATTCCACTTAAAATGGTGGTAAACAATTGAGTAGTAAATATCGTTCTTGGCGATGTTTTCATATAGCGTCCTAATTTGATATTAAATAGGAGTCCTAAAGCTTGAATCATTACATCTGATGAAAATGTTGAACGAACAATTGGAAAATCAATCATCAGTATACCTCCGATTACCGTAACAATAAAATTGTATTTTCAAGCATCCTAAACACTAATAAAAGATTACCATTATTCATTTTTGAAAACAGCTCGTGGTGACCATATTTGAATGGATGATCGTTTTTTG
>CAJNOQ010005130.1:0-15961 GCA_905250885.1 Didymodactylos carnosus | reverse complement strand
GTGAAGATTCTATCTGGATTGGAACGACTGTAAACACTCAAAAGCAAATAAAATCAAATGTTCATAGTTTTCCACTTCTCATAGGATCATTCTGAGCCAAAAAACTGGAATGATTCTTTATCGTGAGGGCATCCGTCCTTTCGATGATGACACTTGATTTCTATGATCTGACACCGATGCAGCCCGTCATCTTTTCGGATGAGTTGAATCGGTGTTACTCGCATCTGCTTGATCATTGCTCTGAGAAATGTTGTCAGTTGATTATTGTTGGTTAATGCACTGTGTTCGGCTTGTTGTCATCTTGAGACAGATCGGCACTTGCACATTGTGTGCTTTATCAGTAGTTGTTTCTATCTGACTAGC
Source organism: Didymodactylos carnosus (assembly GCA_905250885.1). Taxonomy (NCBI): domain Eukaryota; kingdom Metazoa; phylum Rotifera; class Eurotatoria; order Philodinida; family Philodinidae; genus Didymodactylos; species Didymodactylos carnosus. The sequence goes on along the minus strand of CAJNOQ010005130.1, from coordinate 15,598 downwards.
AACTATTTATTCTGTTAGTAGCTGAAGTTCTAATTATGAAATGTATTATAGAAAATAAAAAAAGCGGTGTTACCTGAGTGTTAGTGCTCTCAATCGGGATGACAAGCAAGAGGTGCCAATGAATAATTTGAATAGCATGAGTGCATTTTCAAAATTCGTATTTGTATCAGTTTAATTATTTTTTTGTATACTAGTGATAGTTATTTTATAAATTATGGATGTGTTTAATTGTTTCTGTGTATATATTGACAATTATTTTCGTTTTCTATTGTGTTTTTAGCGATTTAGGTTGTGAAACGAGAAACAAAACATGAAATGTGTATATTTTTTGTTGTTCTCGACAAAAAACCTGTATAGATAATGTTCTAGAATATACCATGTTTAGAAAAGATAAAGAAAGAAAGCTATACTGATTCCAATAGAATAACTAGAAGAAAAGCTATCGTTCTTAGCCAATGCGAATAATTGTCAATAGTTATATTTCTACAAGTATGCTGATTCTCAATTTGTGTAACCGTAAGCACATGTTCTAAGTAAATAGGTCAGGCAAACGAAGAATATGGATCTCTCTCGTCCTGATTCTAGAATGAGATCACCAGAGGCACCGACAAACTCAGTTTTATCTACTTGAGGGCATAACTGTTATACCATTAGAAACTCGAACATAAATTTTAAAAGTTTTTTATTTAAAACATGATCGAAAAATCAATTTTTCTTGTCAATTAATCTTACTATCAGAAAGATTGGTCAGTCCTAGGACGTTGAGATTTAGTTTTCAGACAAAGATTCTTCGAGCTCTTTTTCAGAAACAGCAAAAGCATAAATTCTTTTGTAAAGAACGCTCTTTGCAATGATATATCTAAAAATTGATTTTCGATCATGTAAGGGATGAAAAACTTAAATTTTACGTGAATTTTGAAATTATATATTTAAACTTAAGAATAAACGATTTCTCAAACCTTTTTTGTGTTCTGCAAGTATCTAAGAACCTTGTTTTATCTTTTCAAAAATAATTCTATCAAAATGACAAAAAAGTATCGTACAGTCAGTTTTGACGCCCACTGTAAAAGTAGGATTTATACAAAGTAAAAGTTTATGAAAGCAAACAGAAAGGGCGTTTTCACACTATTGAACGTTTTATAATGAGAAACATACAAGAATAGAAATAATAGTCCGGAAATTAATAAAAATACAGATAGTATATCTACATACATTGACATATTTGTGTTCTGTTTTTAGCATCATCTTCTCTGCATACGCCTTCTCCTTTCCAATTTCATCACAACGCCTTCTTTCGTTTTGTCTCATTCTACACTACTTCCTACTATTGAGAAATAGTCATATTGGTTAGGTGGTATGGAATAAATTATAATAAATAATATTGTCAATGAGATAATCTTAAGAAATACCACCATTTCTAAAGAGCTATCTAGATTTTAGTAAATTATAATCAAGTTTAACGTATTCTATTGTGTAGGCTTGATGCCATGTTTTCCTGCTATATTCATAATTCCATTCAGTCAGAATCTGATGTTAGATTTGAAACTCTCTAGACGAAAAGCTTCAGTTCGTCTAATGTGCACACGCACATTGAGCGATCTAAATAAGAACACTACACACTAGCAGTTGTTTTTTAGTTCATACACAGATACACATACATACTATATGTGTATACATATATATACATACTAAAGAGACAGAGAGAGAATATACCTACATACATTTTTCTTCTTTTCTCTAAATATACCTTGAACTTTGATCTGAATCATTAATCTCTCATCATAATCATCATTACATTCACGTAATCAAGCATTTATGAAGGTTAAAATTTATTGTATCATCTTAAATATAGTACACTATGACACAGTGGTGTGGTTATTGTTAAACATCATTATTAAAAATGATCTCAAGGTTTCTATTTAAATATGATAAATTGTATTTTGTATGTAAAAGGAAGGTTCAAGTGATTAAATATGGAAAACTCGCTGGATTAGGTATGTTCAGCAATGTACATGATCAAAAATTGGTTAATTTTACCATTGTTGAGCAGTAATATAAGATCTTAAAGTGCTCTGAGTTAATTATAGTATCTGAATAAACAAGAGTGCATCTAATAATACTAAACAAATGTTGTTAATTTGTATATGCTGTTGGATTGTGTTGCATCTTATTTTTACTGTCTTCTGCAGCGTAGAGAACGGACGATGAATCATTTTTCACGCTCGCTTTTCTGGAGATTAACTTATCGGATTCTGATCGTTTTGAAACTAGTTGATTTCTTTGATGATGAAACAGACACAATTCTACATCATAAATTTTGAAAATATTTCCGGTCATTTATTATATGTCCTGATAATTAAGTAAATTTCATAGAGAAATTATATTTTAATAAACGTTGATTGTTCTGATGTAGTAGTGTAAGAGTTATACACTAATTAATACATTAAGAGAAAGCATCATCACTAAACTATATCTTTTTCTTAAGTGATCGTCAAACTATTTAAAATGTAAGGAGTTTCATTGTTCATTATCAGAGAAATTTCTTCTTTCTTCTTTGAGCCAGCTACACTCGTTCTCGCTTATCCTCAATTGTCGAAATTTGAAACATTGTATCATTTTTCTTCTAAGTAAGTAATTTTGATAAAGTCAGCCAATGTACCCGGCTATTATAATTACATGTGAGAAATAATTAAATAGTCACGTGATATATAGTAATTCAATATATGTTTTCATTAATACACATATACTAAATATAAAATGAATACATTTTTAAAATATTAATTTGAATATTTATAGTTCTCCATTCAAAGTAATTGTAAATCGTACCGAGAGGTTACTCTAACTTTGTAGAATAATCTCTTGGTAACTTAGTACCAGTAATGACGTCAACAAGGAATAAATATTTTGTTTTACTTTATCACTGAAGAGCGGCTAATTTCTTCTGTCTTGTGCTAACGTTACAAAACTTCATTAATTTTGCTCATTGCATTCTATTCGTGACTTCATATAGCATGAAGGTCAGTCAAACTTTATTTTATGTTAACATTCGCTATAATTTTACTCTTCCGAAGGTACTCTAATAATCGTTTTATTCATCCGACTTTTTAAATCTTAGTGCAGCATAGTTTAATCGAAGGCTAACAATGATAGCCTCTCCCATTTATCTCTTCCGTGTACAGTCTTCTGAATACGAGCACCTACCTACAGCCAATTTAATTTTCTATATTAGAAGACTTTTTACTCAGATTTGTGACTCATTACATTCTAGTTAAGTCCATAGATAATCGAATACGAAACCTTTACTGATAGTTCTATAGATTATAGTTAACAATCGTACATTTTTGCTTTAGTCCTTCACTCCCAGGCAAAAACGACCCAATTTTTTGTGTTATTTATCTGGATTCAGCTTCACGTGCAGTCACGTGTAGCGTTCTCTGCTGCGCTTTCATCTACAGATTTAGGGAAAAGATCGTTTATCCAAATCACCAATGGCTATAGATGAATAATTTGACGACTTTTTTTCGATATATGCTTTAGCTATCGATTGCATAGATATGTTTGAAGACCTTGTCTTTACCCATTCATTATGCAAGTCAAGTAGTTAATGGTCATCTATAACAGTATTACACTCGTTTTGTTTGTTCTGTATAATTAAAACAAAAAGATTTGTGAATATTCGCTGTCTAATTACTGTTGTACTTAGTTTGATTGGCGATCGTTGCGTAGCATATTTAGTCTTCTATCTTCCCTTAATTTAAACATTTTATCGGACGTTAACATATAAATAGTGTTTTGTCTTAATAAATTGATGAATATAGAAATGTGTTACTATACTTAATTTTATCGACCTACAGGGAATATTTTTATATTTTTATGTGTCTTTAATTTTATAAGAACAAAAGTAAGTCATTCAAAATTTTGTAACAATATTTTCGTTTTTACTCTTTTATTTTTATTAATATTGAGTGAAATATTAGAATTAAGCAGATCTCTTCTTTTATTATCTATCATATTAGTTGATTTAAGAACATTTTTTTTATTTTATTTTTAGCTGCATTGTTGACGTCATTAACGTACACATAACCCATGTTACGTAGAAATCCGAGCATTTATCCTCAGGATTAAATATTAATTTGTCTTTTTATGGGATAAAATTCTATTCACTCCATTTAGACGTCAGAGATAATACGCTTAATAGTATGCTTTAAGCATACATTTACATTTCACTGTGTTTCATACTATTTCTTCAATAGACCATAAACAAAGTGTTTAAAGATTATCAATCAATTTATAAATACTAATAATTCTTATCGATTTATAACTACTTTTATATATTTTTTAATGCTATAATTCCATATTAAAGTTTAGTATTGTTCATAAAACGGGACTTTATAATTATTTAACAAATATATTTTTTCTGCTGACTATGATCCATGTCATCAACAATTTTATTCTACTTGTTATTTGTTTGTATATGTACTTTATATTTAGTAATGAGCGAAGGACATAAAATGCGTTTTTACAGAAAAACGAAATATAAAAATATTTCTTTTTATCAGTCGCCGATAGTGTTTTTTTGTACTTTTGAAGTAAATCGATGACATTGAAAATTTTTTATATAGTATAAAAGCATAAATAAGTAAAACACAAGCAGCCTTATTTATTTCATAAACACTTTTATTTTTTTGTCTCTCACAACTAATTATTCAAGAATAATGATGAAATTTTGCATTCTGTTTGTCATTTTCAAGGATAAAAATTGTCTGTCACTTATATAGTCTCGTTAAAAACGTTGAAAAAGAATACAACATGATGTTGAATGTTCATTATCTATGCAAAAATAGTTGAGCGCAATGTGCAATTTAGTAATCCAAAAATTATTTCATTCTAATAAACGTTGACATATTTTTAAAATCTATGTCTAATAGATTTGAATAAAAGTATTTTTTTTATAAATTTTCTTCTTTTAATATCATTAAAAACTAGATAATAGGCTTTTATTGATACTAATTTATTTCTGATAGTTTGATTTAACAATTACCACGGTGAAGAGGTATCTAAAAATTTCACTATAAAGAACAACATTTATCTTAACTATCTGTGGAAATAATTGTCTCTTTTTTGATATTAATATTATTACTCATGATTAATGTGTAAAAATAAATTCATCAAAAATGTCTAAATATATATAAATATTTTCTTCGGGGTTCCTTTTTTCTGAGAAAATCATCTTTTACTATTTATTTTGATTTGTAGGATAAATCAGTATTTTATTGTCGTATAAATATGAAGAATATTATAACGGTCTAGACAATGATTGTTTATGGTATTTACATTTACCTGTGTACCATTGTATATATTGTGTGCAAGAGAACTAAAATAGTATTACGCGTGCATCATGATTATAAAAGATTTTGATAGAAGCGGAAGTCATCATTCGCTATAAATCAAATTTATAACATCCTTTTTTGATACTGTAGCATATTTTGGTATAAAAAAAAAAAAAAAACACCGCTGCTTTACGTTCATAGATAAGAAATATATAGGTATTACGGTCATCCAAATAATATTATAACCGCGATTGAATATTTTTTTTATTGCATAATACTAGAAGAAAAAAAAATATATATCGTAACTTTACTTTCGAAGGTGTGTGTATGATAAAGAGTCTCGTCAACATGATAAAGCGACGAACGACATGAGCTTATAACATATGATTTTTCAAAATGAAACAAACCCATTTGTTCATTGATACGGGCAGATGCGGAGAAAGTTTTTTTCTTGCTTACGCAGTCCGTCCTGTCATATTATACTTGTTTTATATCACTAAAGTTATCGTTCAAAATAAATATATCTTTAACTTGAATGAATGAACGTATGAATGAGACCGATCAGGTGTCAATTCTTTGAAAATTATCATAATTTTCAAGACATAGAGAGTTATCTCATATTAACAAGGTAAATAGATGATTATTTCTTGAAAATGAAGAGGGAAAAGAAATTTGCAAGAGGATTAAATCTTCTTTTCTACATGATCAATTTTTTTGTATATTTAACAATTTTTATAGTCAATCATGCATGGATGATTATCAAGAAGCAAAAAAATCACACTGATTTTGAAAAATATTGACCAAAAAAATAAACTATGTTTATCTACGAATTTTTTTAGTGTTGATCAAACACAAAAAATTTTAAAAAATATTGAAAATAACGGTTAAACAAACTACATTCGAGTTATTTTCGATACTTGTTAATGAGATATTGTTTTCTGTGTGAGGGGTTTATTCGACATTTTATCAGTTTTTTGATAATAAAATCTTGCCTAAATATGGTAAAATGATGTATTATGGAGGAGTCGATATGATACCACTTATATCAGATAGCGAATGCACAAAAAAAAATGCAGAAAAGAAAAAATATACATAAAGAAAAATAGCGTTCTATCTTTAAGAGGAAAGAGAAAAACGCAAATTTTTTTTTTTTTTGATAGATATGATATACGTCTATGAACAAACATGTTCAGAAAAAAAAAGAATAGAGAGAATTAAGAAAATTAGAAGATCGGAGATTAATTTATTAAAAACAATAAAGTTTATTCGTAGATCTCTTTCTTATATTTTTTTTTTTTATTTTTTATTTTTTTTTGGATAAAAAGTTAAAATTTCTGAACTGAATCAAAAAATATATTTTTTCCTCCTTTTATTACTATTAAGTAAGTAACATATTTCATTTCTCTTTTGCGTTACATCTTAGTTAGATCTTCTTGAAGAATTTAATAGATAACAACAAACGGTACCACTTGAAATATATTAGAGAATTATTCAAACATGTCACCGTTAAGTTTATTGCTAATTGTTATCATATTGGTATTGGACAATAAAACATTAAACGGTATGTATAATTAATCTTTCAAACAATTTTTAGAGACTTTTACATCATGTATCACGTTTCTCAAATATATCTTTGTACAAATGAGCAGTAAACTTAAATACATTACAATTTCATCTTAGTTCAAAATGTATGCTGATTATTTGTTTAAACTTTGCTACTAAAAAAAGAAGATCGTTAACTGAAAAGAAATTTTTATTTTATTTTGGACATATTGTATATATTTTAATCGATTTTAACGCAATTTATTACTGAAATTTTTGGATAATCCATCATTTTTGTACAGATGGTATTAGAAGATACAGATAAGTTTCAGATTTAGATGTAATAAGTATGTTGTACGACAAAAAAATTGAGTATACCATTGGTAAAAGTCAATTCGCCACTGACAATACGTAGGTGAAAAGTGTACATAAGATACTGTGCATCACTAGCATTGAAAAATATCGATGCACACCTGTGCTAAATACAATGCTGTTCAAAGTTTTTTTTGTAGAATACCGTTTAAAAGTCAAAAATCATACACCTGAACGATGTCATTATTCCTATTCACTACATGATGAAAGACACTCTGAACATTGATACTTTAATTGAATGCGACATGCTCCTTATGCGATGTTCTATTATCTTTAACCTCTTTTCCCTATTTTTTTTTTACTCATTCATTCATTCATTCAATCATTCATTCAATCAATCATTCATTCATTCAGTTATTTCAAATTTCGTTCAAGAACGCGTACCGTTAGAAAAATTGCGGATAAACGATATGTCAAATAGAGGGAAAGAGAAAGAGAGAAAGAAAAAAGCGAGAAATATGAGAAAATCAGGCATATGGCTAGTCAAGGGCAGTGATATCAATCAGTTTTTGTTCAATCCATTCAATTTGATTTCAATTAAATGTCAATAATCTATCGTTTCTCTTTCCTGTTTTACGTTCAGATAGTGAGAAAGCTCTCAATCATTCAATAATATACATAGATCGAAGGATATTCACTGCAGATGTGTAACTGTGAACAGACGTTATGTTAAGGCATAAATGAACACAACGACTGAAAACTGAAAACACACTTTCAAATACGTATCTGATGATTTTGACATTCAATATTAATTCTTGATAAAAAAAATGCAAGAATTTGAATCTTAGCAGCTGAAAAAATCTTAAACACACTATTTAAATATTTCATTTCACTTCTATTTTAGCTGGCAATTGTTTTTATCATCGTCTAAGTGACATGTGTTTCGGTATCAGTGAATCGGATACAACGGAAGATCAGTGTAGTGGACAGTTTTATTCAGACGATGATCTAAAAGATTTAGATGGTTATGCATTTGCCGATAATTGTAGAGACGTTGCAGGTAATTTTTATTTTTTATTTATTTAAGAAAAAGAAATCTATTTAAGACGGTAATAATACGTTGTTTGTCGGAAAGAATATGTCATATTTGAAAGTATTAATACAAAGTGTTTCTTTTTTACAAAGCTCGGTAAAATCCATTTTGTACAATAGAAAGATTCTTTATTCCTTGTTATTAAAACCTTTTTTTTATTCAATGATCGTATGTTCCATCTTGTGTCAATCAAAGTTTCGTGTAATTATCTAGAGTATGTCGGTATATAGTATCGACACAAATGTAAACGATTTTTACCATGTGACCTTAGTATATCAGACTACAAAAAATTTTTTACTACGATAATTATGCATACTTTTCCTCTTATAAACATACCAAAATTCAGTTATTTTTGTAGTCCACACAAACACATACACACACACACACTACTGAGATATAATAAACAGTTTTTGAAACGTTTTCAGGTACGGCGTGAAGAAAATGTGAGTGAAATTTGCTTGTCTTTCTTTAAAATGATAGAAGATTTTGTTACTAGAAGTATGATGTTTCTTTTCATAAAAGGACAATGTCTGATATATTTTATGATCATTTCTTCTATTGGTATCAGAACGGAAAATAGATTCTTCCGATATCATGACTCAAAGTTTTTACCAACGTGTTCATGAGATGAAATAAATCTTTGCAGAAGTAATTTTTTCACTAATTGTAGAGTGCGTTAATAACAATAAAACCATTTTGATTTATAAAAATTTGACATGACATCTCTTCTTTCTCTTTTAACGTCATTTGAAAATACTTGAATGTATTATTATTAAAAATATAAAAATAAAATAATTGTCGAGATCGCTTCTTTGTCAATCATCACGTTTAAGTTTTACCGCCAACGTAGATTTATATCACGTTGACGTTGTCATAACACTAAACTTTCATTCTATAGAAGATATTTTAAATATTCATCAATTCATAAAGGGTGAGCCATATTACTGAAACAATTACTGACAGAATTACTGAAACGATATTCTGGCCCACCCTTTATCTTCTTCTATGTCTATAAATATCTATTTATGTAAAACTCACACCTTTTATGACTAACTTGTATGAGTAACGCCTTCCGTAGGATGTTACTAAAAACAAAATAAATAATCTGGTTGAGTTGGAAAGAAGAGTAGCAAGGACATTTTTAACCCTTTACACTCCCTTGGTTATTGGAGTGACCATTTGTAGGTCGATTGCAAAAAATTAAGGAAGCATGGAATTCAAAAACTTTAAAAACAGTTTGTGTAGTAGACGTCATGAACTATCTATAGGTAAAAAAAATACTTCGTTTGATCACTCTGTCTCCGAAATATGGACCTTACAAAATCGATAATTTTGGAAAATTAGAACAAATTGAATTTTTTAAAACAAATTTTTCGCTGCCTACAGGCAATAGAGATTTCGGAGGTTTGTTGTGCACTTACATCAACAAAAATGTCTACTTATTAACTGGTCGCGTTTCGAAAGTTTCACAATAGTTTGTTGAATAAGAGACGGTAAGGCACAAGATGGACCTTAGAGCCACCGTTGAGGGAACGGTGGGAATGGCGAACATCGTGAATATGTTCGCCTTGTAAACCTTATCATATGAGAAGCTGAAATAATATTTATCATGGATTTAATGTCTTCAATGGTTATTTTATTACTTAATAAAAAAGGTGTTATTTTAAAATAGTTTTTATGTGATAAGCCCTTCTTTTTCATATGAGTCGAATAAAATGGAATAGATTTCGCTTTTGTCCACTCAACACCGTCATCGTATCGAGTCGAAATAGATTTGGCTGGAGTTTTTTTTACAGACGAGTTGAAAAAAAATCTTTTTTGCACGTTACTTATTAGCATAAGGACATGACTAATTCGAAAATATCTCTGCTCAGGTCTTTTCCGCTACCCAGATAGGAAGCATGATACGTAAAATAACTATCTTTTCTGCCGGCTACTTATAATCATACCTTTGTGAATAAAATAACCATCAGTAGCTCGAGTACAGTATAAAGACATATTGCCAGATGTTGTTGTAGTTTTTATTGGTAGAAATCGTGAAAAAAATCAGAAGTCCAACATGGTTAAAAATGAAAAAAGTCCAAAATTTAGAAAATTTGCGCGCTCTCTCCACCTATGGAAGACATTTTTATAAAATTACAACTGCCACAGAATTTAAGTACAATGTTACAGCTGCCTAAGTAATCAATTTCACCAAAAAATCTTGCCTTCGGAGCAATAAATAAGAGTCAGTTTTTAGGAAATAATGTCTCTTATCTGGGTAACGGAAAAGACCTGAGCAGAGATATTTTCGAATTAGTTATGTCCTTATGCTTATAAGTAACCTGCAAAAGAGATTTTTCTTCAACTCCTCTGCAAAAAAACTCCAGTCAAATCTATTTCGACTCCATATGTAAAAGAAAACAAAAGTAGGGTTTTTCAAGTCGTTCAACCTCCTTCGTTTACTCCATAGTCACCGGAGTAACCAAACTACCCTGCACAAAGGACAGAGCGCTCGGTCGATCTGCCTATGCCATTGGCATACTGGGGGGATTAGTACTCTATTTGTGTGATTATTTTATTACTAAGTTTTCTGGAACCGCTGTGGGGGTAAAGGGTTAACGAACGCGTTTATTTTGATTGAAAACGTATTTTATACTGATATGATCAAAAAGAAACGGAAGCTATTTTTGTTATGAAGTTTTCGAAAGCATTGGTTTTGAAACATTTAACATGTTTTTTGGTTAATTTTCTCATCCCTCTAATTGCCTCTAGAATCTTGCAGATTTAATCCGAACATGAGACAGATTTAAAGCAAAGGACAGGAGCACATTTGATTGGATCTCCTCGTGGATATCGAAGTGCCTATATGCTGGAGTTTTAACGAGTTTGAACGAAGTCTGATTAACAAAAATTTTGTTTTTTTCTTGAAATGTCGTTTTTTAAGAAAATTAGTATTTTTTAAGAACCTTGCCACAAATTGTGGCTCAATGAAGCATGATGGAGAAAACTTTTTGCTGACAAAACTCTTCCTTAGGTGCCAAATAAGGTACACTTTTTTTCAGTTAACAGAAAAATTTTGAGAAAAATCAAACTAAAGAATTTAAATTTATTAAAAAGCTTAAAACACAATTTTTCTCAACAAAACTTTTCAATTACGCTGAGATAAGTATACCCTATTTGGCACTTAAGGAAGAGTTTTGTCAGCAAAAAGTTTTCTCCTTCATGCTTCATTGAGCCACAATCTGTGGCAAGATTAACGAAAGTAAGTTCACGACGAAGAAAATTTTTGGAGAATGTTTAACTTTTCGATTTTTCTACATTACAAATGAGTTACAGTTGCCAATAATTGTACTTTTGAGAATTTTTTAATAAAAGAAACGAATTTCAATCACTATTTCAGATCACAGTGAGGACTTTTTATAGCTCGTTTTCTTAAGGAGGAGCTCCTCCGTAATGGCTGTTTAGCCGTTACTTTATTCCCTTTGTCCTTTTATGTAGATGGTTCTCGAACTTCTTTTCGCGGTTTATGTTAAGGAGAGAGAAATATTTGACACCGAGTTTTAACAAATAAAAATGATTATATTTTTTGTCTGCTGGGAACAAAACGAAAAACAAGTCGTTAGCGGAAGTCAATGTCGTTTGCTTTTCATTCTTCTCTATCTTAAACTTCAAATTTTAATCACTTCAGAGAAGCACGACCCACAACAACAACATTTCTTATTTATTAATTCTAGACTTATATTACTATTACATCGAAACTATTACTGTTATAAATTCCGTTTTTTTCACCAGTATGTAGAGGACATTTCGAAGTATATGTTTCAAAGATCTTTTTGGTTTCGAGTCTTATGCTTTTCGAGAAAAACCCTTTTTAAACTTTTTCAGGTTTTTCCCGATTCTTAAAATATCCAGAAAAACTTCAGTCTTAGATACGAAATGTTGACTGAATTCTGAAGTCCCTCACGAGAGCTTTTCCAAAATTTTTTGTTTTTTCATTTTTCAGTTAAAGTTTATGGTTTTCAAGAGTTTAAAATTTCCTATTTTTGAAGTTTGAAACTAAAGAAAGAAAATTCTGAAAAAATCTCTGGCGAACGCCCGAAGTTTTGTACCCACACTTTTGCTCCGAAATATTTCCTTTGAGGGAAAAAACACACCTTTAACCCTAAAATCACATTGGATCTCAAAAAACCCTTGAAAAATTTCGTTACTCAGTCAGACAATGACTGTAAGTCCAAAAAACTCAAGACATACACTTCGAAGCGTCCGCTACAATTTAAGAAAGTTTGAGAGTACCTTTCGGAGCCACCTTTTCAATACAAAAATCGAAAAAAAATCTGAGTTTTCTAAGTCTTTGAAATTTTATTCTTGTATTTCTACTAATACAAATTTTTCTTAGATGAAAATGAAAGGGGATAAAATTTTACTGATAACAAGTTTTTGAGTTTGAGCGGTATCGAAATAGCTAAAACTCTTTTGTAGATTCGGACACGGTTTCAACTCTACGGAGTATGAATGAGTTCGGATTCAAAAAAGTCAAGCTCGTAGAACTCTAATTTGAAAGGGTACAGTGCCGAGCATATTAATAGGAATGTACTACAAAGTAATCTTCTTCTCTCTGTCTCTCTCTTAATAGTACCAGAAAAACCATGTGATTTGGACTGTGGTGTTGGAAGAGAATGTCGTACAGTTCATAACGAGAACCGATGTGTATGTAAAGAGAATTGTAGTGACCAATCAACAGAATCACAACCCTTATGTGCATCAAATAACGTAACGTATAAATCAGAATGTTCTATGGAAGTATGGAAATGTGATAATGATTATTCAGCCTTGTATAAGAAGTACGACGGAGAATGTCAAAGTGAGTTTTAAATCTTGTTTTTCGATGATTATAATTTAAAAATTTGTCCTTAACATTTTTTTTCAGAAGACTGCCGGAATGTCAGATGTCCGTCAGATACTATCTGTATGTTAGTTAAAAATACGGGCGAACCATTTTGTTATCCTACTCAACATTGCAATTTACATGACAAAGAGCAAATTTGTGGTACAGATGGTATTACATACAAAAATCTGTGTGCAATGCGTTTATCGCCAGATATTTATGGGAAGATTCCTGCCATAGCTCACAAGGGACAATGTGGTAAGAAAAAATTATTGAATATAGATTTATCATTTACTCTATTATTCATAATTCTTAGCATCAAAATGTCGACCAAATTTATGTGATAAACATCAACGCTGTGTATTATCGTACAAGTCTCGACCCGTTTGCATTCGTTGTAATTTTCCATCAAAATTTTTAAGTAGCGGTGAATGTAGTATGAAAGTTCCAGCATGTGGCGATGATTATTTTCTATACAAAAGTTATTGTGATGTTTTAAAAGCACAATGCGAGAAAAATCGGTATATTGATATTATTGATTACGAAAGTTGTCCATCTATAACACCATCCGATACATTAATGAAATTAAGTAAGTTATTCTAGATGAATGAGATCAATTGATTTAGCTAAGATATTGTTTGTTTAAGGACGATGAACACCTGTTTGAATTTATCTAATAACAAGAGCCATCAATTTCTGCCTAGCCTATTTACATTGTTCATATAAAAATAAGAAAAGACGATATGGTAATGATTCTTTGGTTAGTCGGGTTTTGTACAATTTAGCATACATTCCATTCAGGAACAACAAAATTAAATTATTTGATGTCGTCAATAGTTTTATTGTTAAATAAAATCTCAGTTTTTTGTACATCTTATACTTTGGCAACCCGGTGACCATTTGCTTTCTTTTTTATTAAAAAAGAGAATCTAGGCGCAGACAACGGGCTCTGATTAACTTTATCTTTTGAAATATTTTTTTTTTTGTTCTATAGACAGTCTGTGTTTGTGCATTGTATGAAATGTACAGTTAACTAGTTCATAGCAACATTTTTACGTCTCACTCTTTTTCTAATGTCTCTTTCGTATGGCTTTAGGAACGATCATCTAATTGGAAAAGAAATCGATTAATTAGATTTCCTTTAATTCTGTTTTCATTCTTCAACTATTTATTACTCAATAATTCTTTTCTTCATATATCTTCTACTTTTCAGCAACTATGTTATTATAACTATTGTTGCTTAAAATTTCAGAATCTGGACATGAATTTTAAATTCAATACCTATCTGTGATCTGATTTTTTTTTCTCATGCGTACGTGTTTTTTTCTGAGATTATTTGTTTTCTTTTTTTCTGCGGTTCAAAAATTCACGAGTTTTTTTGTTTGTAATTATTACTGTTGTTATTTCATTGTTGGCTCTCTTTTCTTTTATGATTATTTGTTTTTTGCTGTTGTTATTAGGCATTGGGTACCCTCGCTTGTCGTTTATATTTGTTACTCAGTGAGCCGTGGTTAGTGAGAATCGAGAGCAATTTTTAAATGTCTGTCCAATTCGGGATTAGTTTTCATAAAAGTCGTCCCGTTTTTTGCAGTTTTATGTTCAAAAATTGTAGAATCTTCTTTTTTTGATGAATTCTTGTATTTTACCTTTCGTGTACATTCTCTTGCCTCTCTAACCTAAAAAACATACCATACATGTAGAAAAGAGAAGCTGCAGCGCAATCGAATGATGTTAGTATTGATATAAATTGCTGTACAGTGACGTGGATGCATAAAAAGATTAAGAAATATTTATTTATTGTCGGAATGAAATGGAATGTATAATCCGAATAAACAGTGGTTGCACAAGTGACTGGCTGCTATTTGCAGATGTCGCTAAACATAAAAAAAGTTTTCGACCAGGATAAAAATTGTTAGACGAAATGCGGCGATCTCAATAGAATGTAAATATGGCTCATTGGTTTCACAATACAAGTGCTTTCTCAATGCTCATATAAAGTTTTCTAAACGGGTTCTTGTAGATCAACTTAGATTACAACCAAAATTTGACACTCTCCAGCCCAGTGCTCCCCAGGTTACAACCAAAATGCTCATCCTCTCAAAAAATGAGAAACCCTACTAAAAGTCTTATGAATCTCTTTTTCAAGAAGAATCTGTAAGGATTTCTCATTAACTTTCGAGTTTTTTTCTTGTGAATGATAACTAACATAGTAGTAATCAGCACCTACACATACAAGTTAATGTTAGTTATCATTCACAAGAAAAAAACTCGAAAGTTAATGAGAAATCCTTACAGATTCTTCTTGAAAAAGAGATTCACAGAAACTTTTAGTACGATTTCTCATTTTTTGAGAGGATGAGCATTTTTGTAACCTTAGTTGATCTATAAGACTCCGTTTAGGAAACTTAATTTGATCATTGAGAAAACGTTTGTATTGTGCAACCAATGAGCCAT
>CAJNOQ010005129.1:0-15965 GCA_905250885.1 Didymodactylos carnosus | reverse complement strand
TATGACCATGGGCTACCAGTGTGGCAAGTTTCAAGTCAAAATTCGAAAGTCGGATTTTGCTCGAAATCCAAGCTCTATAGGCAAAAACTGACTAAAAATTTAATATCTCAGCAACAAAGCACCATGGCGATGAGCCAACTAAGAGTATTTCACTACTCACTGAGGTCTACAAGATACAAGTAGTCCGAGTTCAAAAGCGATTTATAACCTCAAGAGGCTCCCTCGTAAGTGTAATGAGAGAAACAACGATCTTTCATATTTGAAAGTAGCACTTTCTGTTAACAGTCATTGAGCACTTTTGAAGCAAGTATGAGCAAAGTGGCGAACAAGAATGACATTGTACCATTCAGTGATATATGGATGGGTCTATTGACACCACTAGGAGGTGTGCCGTTGCTGACGCCACCGGTGGTATCAATAGCTATTCCTCTGGTGTTTACTGCGATAGATACACAATAAATGCAACAAAATGATGACTGGAACCGACGGACTAAACATATTTCAAATTTAGAAAAGAAAATGAATGAATATTCGAGCGTTCGGTAAATGCCATTGCTTAAAAAATCTGAAATTCCATCGCATTACTACTCCTGACTTTCCAAATGAAATCAGTTAGAATTCTTTATAGATGAGTGACAAACATTAGTAAACTAGCACTTTCTCAATAAAAATAAAAGTTGGAATATGAAAGCTAAAAGTTTTTCGAGTTATAGCGAGTGAGTTGTGAAGAGTAAGATCCAAATGTTCGCCTTTTCCAAAAGCATCATTTTTGTTCTGCAGATTTTCCTTGCACAGTAAAATTTGAATTTAGTTAAATATTACTCACGCGAGCTTCCAGTGTTTTATTTTGAACAGAAATGATTGTTGATTGTCTTTCCCATAATACAATTAGTGGACAATGTCACATCTGGATGTTTTATACTTAGTTTAGAGAACCTTTATGGTTAAAAATTTGATTTAAACGAACTCCAGCGTGCGTTAGGAGAATCGATACATTTGAAAATATAGAGAAATCTTTAACACATTTAGATACACGAAGAACCGATGAACATTGTTATTGAAAAAGTCTACTTGTTAAAAGCGCGATTATTGTTAGAAACTTTAAGAGTACCGCCCTCCTCTTTTTGGGCTTTCCTAGAAATGCTGTGAAATAAAAACTAAAACTCACTAAGACCTCACATTTTCAGAAGTAATTGGAAACTCAATGGAGCTCTTTTCGTTTTTGTTTTAAGTTTTTAACTGTTGCTGTTCACCAGTTTTCATTGTGCTACATTACGATCCGGCTTAAATTTCATCCGATCGCGTTAAAAATTTGACCAGAGGTACTCAAGACACTATTGCAGGAGTAGTTTTTGGAAAATTGTTTTAAGACCTTTCCCTGTGGAGTGAAAAGCGTCTCAAAAACCAAGTTTTTGATTTCTAAAAACTCGATAACTCGGTAACGAAAGGTCTAAAATAAAATTCCAAAAAGGTACTTCTGGTAAAATTTTTAACTCGATCGGATGAAATTTAACGAGGATCGTAATGTGGCACAATGAATAACCGAATTTTCTGGAAAACTGGTAAACGGCAAGAGATCTGCAACCCGATCCGACCCTAGGGTCGGGTCGGGTTGAATATTTGGCGACGCAATTTAAAATATAAATAATATTTTTAGCTTTGTATTACTGGTTGAAAGTTATCTCTACTGGAATTTCCAGTTGAAAGACTTGTTTCAGAACAACTGCATTCACTAAGTCGATTAATGATTGCTTTCTTTGCACATAAGAGAGTGCTTCCTGCACTGAAATTAATGGCAATACATCCCTTACTGCTTTTTTTCAATGTACTGTTTTAAACACCCGCACATAGAAGACTTTACTATAATGCTTTTTACTTGCTATCTTAGTATTACGTGATACTGACTGACCAATGAGAAAAAGAATGTGGTTATCATCTCGGTTAAGATAATCTATTGACAAAGTGTACTGAGGAATTTTCAATAGATTAACCTTTTAGACAAAATGACCAATCAGAAGTCGTTCAAAAATTTTTTTTGAACTACGAGATTCTACAATATGCACCGAAAAACTAACAGGACAAGTCTATATTCTTTTTCAAACACAGTTTTCTAGTGAGATTGTTTTCGTCGGGTTCGGGTTAAGTTGTTGTCGGGTCGGGTTCGGGTTAAGTTGTTGTCGGGTCGGGTTCGGGTTA
The DNA here is from genome assembly GCA_905250885.1 of Didymodactylos carnosus. Classification (NCBI taxonomy): domain Eukaryota; kingdom Metazoa; phylum Rotifera; class Eurotatoria; order Philodinida; family Philodinidae; genus Didymodactylos; species Didymodactylos carnosus. Next base: position 13,769 of record CAJNOQ010005129.1, on the reverse strand, counting down.
GGTTTTCTTAACCCGTACAGGTCTCTAAACGACAATAGTCAAGAACTTGAAACAAAAATGAAAAAGTGCTCCATGGAGTTTCCAATCAGTTCTGAAAAGATGAAATCTTGATGAGTTTTAGTTTTTCTTTCACAGTATTTCTACGAAACGCGCAAAAAGACGAGAGAGTATGCTTAATTTCTCTCATCAAAGCAAATATTTCGAAAATCTGAAATTTTGTATGTTTTTATCTTTAGTTTGTCACTATATTTTATCCTAGTGCACGATTACGATCAACATGCACGGATCAGCAAGAGTCTCGAAAAAAGTCACCTGCACAGCTCTCCTATTATTTATTGTCGTTATTATCTATTGTTTAATCAATTTAAGCAGTCGAATACAGACTAACCCGTTTACTGGTGATATAGACGATGATGAAAAAATCAAAAATTATGCTGAAATATCGTTACCTTTTAACTCATTACGTAATTTAACAACATATGTACGCATTTATCGTGATATAAGAAAAAAATTAAAATCTAACAAAAATCAGTTTACCACTAAATTTGAACAAGATACATTTCCTTGGTTAAACGATAAACCGATGTTAGATTTCGTAGGAAAAAATATGTCAAGAGGAATTGTCGTATGTATGAGTGATAAATACATGAATGTCGGTTTACCAGCATTATTGAGTTTAAACGATTTGGGTAGTCAATTACCGATTGAAATCATGTATTATGGAGAGAATGACTTATCAATTAAAAATCGTCGAAAATTATCAAAAGTACCAAATGTTGTTGAAATAACAGATTTATCAACTAAATTTATTAATGTATCACTTAGAAGTTGGGCTGCTAAACCATTTGCTATATTAGCATCTATTTTTCAACATGTTATTCTAATCGATAGTGATGTTTATTTTTTTCAGTTACCTGAAAAATTATTTGATGATCATGATTATGTTAAAGAAAATATTATGTTGTTTACTGATCGATCATTGGAGAAAGATACAGCTAGAACTAAATGGGTAAATAGTATTTTGCCTCCACCCTTCTCAAAATCATTCAATGAATCACGTATGGTAAGAGGACTAGCTAGAGATGAAATTGAAGCAGGTGTTGTTGTAATGAATAAAGGCAATGATGATATTTTTCTCGGATTACTCGTTATTTGTGTATTAAATGTACCACCATACTGTATCTACCCTTATGTACATGGTGATAAGGAAACATTTTGGTTAGGAATGGAAATGATTCAGAAAACATTCTATGTTAACCCGATAACAGGTGTGATTGGTGATGTTGTTAATGATATCGTGTGCGGACAGATTGCTCATGGTAACAGGAATAAGCGGCTATTATGGTGGAACGGTGGATTATTTCAAGATAAATTTAGTCGACCATTTCTTTTGAATTTCACTTATTACAGTTGGGAACCAACAGATCAGTATTTTTCGTGGAAAGCATCATGTTTGTATGTCAATAAAACCGAATATAGAAAATTGGATGAGCATGAGAGAAATCTAATTCGCAAATACAAAGAAACAATGCAAAATGTATGTCGAAAAATGGCAGCCGAGGGTGAATCATGCTTACCATCATTAAAAACTAAATGATGAACTGTATTTACGTTCTCAAGATGATTTTAGGAAAAGAATATATGCGTTAGTGAAGATTAATAGAAATATTCAATTTTTGTACATTTCAGTTATCATAGTGCAATATTGAACTGTTTCTTCATGTATTAATAATTTATTTAAAGATAAAACTCAAGAACTCAAACTAAATAGTTGAGAAAAGAATGGGAAGTAAGACAGTCTGACTAATGGATCGTGGTTACTGATGAATTTTCTTTCTCTCTCTAATATGCAGAAGAGAGAAGAAAAGTGTTTACACGCTCTTGTCGACTTCATGAGATGCACGCGAATATACACAAGATAGTTCGGTCTTATGTCTTATAATGCATTGTTCAGAGTATTCGATGAAAACTCGCACATCCTGATCGGGCTAGGTTGTGTTTTATTTTTTTTTAAAGAAACTTTTGTTTTTGAGAAAAATAAAAGCTGATTAATGGGATGCAAAAGCACCATCGGACGGAGCAGTTGAAACGGCTCATAAATCGTTGTGGATCTCCAAGTATCGGATGATGATAATTGGGAACTGAAAGGTTTTGTCAACAGCCTAATACAGGTTCCATAAGCAATTGTCGCTCTCCGCTGTGAAGCAAAGCTGGCGAAATATAAAGTCAGTTGAGGACAAAATATGGTCGTCCTTTGACCTATCATATTCAAAAGGTACATGGAATACCGAAATACAGCAAAATGTTTTGTCTAATTTATTATACAGCATTCCATGGAGCTCATCGAGCGGATTAAGAAAATGTATTTCATAATTTTAAAAACAATTTTTTTCATGTCGAAAAATGGAAAATACCTTACGGGCGTAAAAATTTGAAAAATCACTTAGTTCCATTAAAGTTCGCATTTCGTCTTGTTTGTTCTTCTAGGCCTTTCAAAGTTGTTTTTTCTGAATCAGCGTTAAAATTGAATGTAAAAGTGGTGTATTATCAACTCTAAGGTCAAAGCCTGTCCGGTATGGACACTCCTAAAATATGAGAAAAGGGTTTTGTAAACCTATCTGCTCTTTTTTGTTAAGCGATAGAGCTGCTATTTGCATCTTGACAGATTTGGTGAAAGTCTAGCTTTAAAAGTACCGCTCGCTTTTTTTCAAATTTTGACCCTGTGGAAGTTTTTCTGCATATTGGAGAGTCATGAAATCGTAGTTGAGAATACTGATACTCTAGAATGATCATTTCACATGTGATTATCGAAATTTGCTAACTGGGACTTCTAAACCTTACTTATTACGATCAATAGCTCACCACATATATTTTATACAAGTCTTTTAACATGTCTGGTAACATAGCTCGATCGAGATATGTATCCCATTCAGGATATACCCTATAGGCTGAATAGAAAATTATCTCGTTCGGGACATAAGACATAAGACAGACCGGACTGACAGAATAAGTGTAAGTTTGAACGTTGATATGGCATAAATAATTGACTACAATTACATTTTTTGCGTATTTTTTGCTCTTGTTTTTATTACTGCGAACCGATTTCGAAAAACTCTTTTTATTTTGTTTGTTTGTTGTTTTGTTTTTATTTTGTCTCATTACTACAGAAAATTTCACAATGATATGACGTCAGGTTACTGACCTACGTGGATCAAAAGTCAAAATTACCCGTTTTTTTATGATTTATCAACAGAAAAATATTTTTTTCCAAAGAAAGAAGAAAACAAAATTAAAAACAAAATACCACGTTTTGTAGAGCGTCGAATTCTCTATTCAGCAGCGTGATTCAGTTTCTATTTTATTTACTTCTTTCTCTCAAACAAGCAAAAACACAGTTACACTAAAATAAAGCCCGAGATTTAAAATCAGTCTGTCTCTTTAGCAAGATACTTTTTAGAAAAACTGAAGAGATCAAAAGATAGCGCCTCTAAAACAGGATAGGAAACAAGTGCAAAATGTTTCGCACGACATGGTTTGCAAGGCTAAAAAATACAAAAAGGGCTTTTCCCACTCCTTTGAAGCCCGAGATGTTTAGGTTTATTTTCATTCTGGTATTTGAAGGGACCATTTCTTCAACTTGAAATTTACACCTGTGATAGAAGATGATGAGTTCTTTACGTTGACATAGTTTCAAGGTCCAATTGCGGATGCTTCTGGAAAAATTTTACATTATACAGCAGAATGAAGCCCGAGATTTTCGTTTACAGATTATGCAAACTATTTCAATTAAAAATGATCATATCATGCACTATTCGAATCCTCCTTTCAAGCCGGATTTGTCCAGTGTCCTTCAAGTGTTCCTCCAAGGATTCGTCCAGTGACAATCAGAAGCTACTGAAAATGAATTTTTAACTTTAAAATGGCGCAGAGCAGTATTTTTACTTTTAAAAATAATTTCGAGGTGATACGAAAATATAGAACTGTAACTTTTATTCTATTTCTGCTGTTTCGTTTTTGTGGTTTAAAATAAACGTGAAATGCTGCAGACAAAAATGGCTCATTCAAACGTGTGAGGTGAAAAAATTCAGCCGTCTAATATAAGCGTACTTAATATGGCTTCGAAGTGCCAGAGAAATGCAGTTGAACAGAATTTTCGCAAGTTTTGCAGTATTTTTAGGTACACACGCTAAGTAAAAATGGCTTCTTATAAGGTTTTTTCTAGGAAAAACGCGTCTTTTTAGATTTTTATACGATTTGTTTTGCTTACTTCGATCGAACACAGTCCACTTGAGTTCTCCATGTTGCGGCTTATCGATTGATATGTCACATGTGCCCTTGCACACTGAGCTTCGCAAAAAGCTCCTAACAAAGTTTTTGTGACAACTAACGCAAGTTGTCTCCCGGATATCTCTGCCAGTACGAAGCCGGTAGTTGGGAAAGTTTTACCGTAGACTCAGTAAACGATAAGAAACACAATCTACGTTTCAGGTTTTTTCTGCGGACGCTTTCATTTTTTTTCACCAATTGTATAAAAAAGTTACGATTCGCTCATATATGTAAATAAAACTATCGGGGAAGCAGAAAAACATTATTTCTTCTTTTAAAAGTTTGTATAAAGATAAGTTAACGTCTTGTATAAAGATCCCATGTCAACCAGCGTAATGTCCTTGGTAGACACCCTTGATCATTGACACGGTTTCAGAAGTGGGAGATGGCAGTTGCAGGTGCTCAATCTATTGATATCATTTAAACGATTTTCAGGCTTTTCCACTAAGTGGAGCTAGTGTAAGTGGCTCAAAAGAATCCTTCTACAGTGGTTTTCTGTAAAACTCTGGGTATCTCCAAACTTTTGTGAAACGGTTTTCTGAGAACTCCGAGGTTTTGGCGAGAATGGCATGATCTGTAAACTGTTTGGTAATGTTAAGAAACTTGTGGTTGATGAAGTCGGGCTTCTGAAAACGCATTGACTATGTTTGCTTGTCTGGAAATGTATAATGAGATTTTTGAAAATCTTACAGAAACATAAATTTCTTTAGGCTTTTAAAATGTTTTCTAAAGGTCTTACTTGAGTGTACAGCATAGTTCTCGAGTTGTACAATCGATTGGTATTATTTAAATTAACTGTACAGATTTCTGGAACAATCTGCCGCTAAAACGTCAAAATCCGCCGCGCGAAGATTCGATTTTTCGGTGTATTTTAATGTTTTCCTAATGAAGCTCAGATTTCGAAATAGTTTCATTGGATGTGTAATGGATAGAACCTGATGCTGAATATTGTACAGTTGTCAGTTTTTATTGTACACATCCTCAAAAATATATTAGAGTAAATTTCTAAAATCTGCTGCTAACTTCACATACACGGTTGGAAATAATATTTTTCCAGGGGGGGTAGAGCTGAAACTACAGATGATATAAAAATGTATTATATACCAAATTAATGCTCATCTAAAATGGAATTGATGTGTATGATTGAGACTCCGTATGACGATTATTGACTGTAGAACTATGGAAGTTTCTATCGAGTGTATCATAATGAATGAGCCTCTCAGTATTTTCTATTTTTCTCGTGTACGTTCAGGATCTCGCGGTTAGTGTTTTTTTTAAAAGATGCGCTACGAAATATTCTACAAAACCATACCTAAACTTTAATTTTAGAACTTTAATCAAGGAAACTACGTAAATTATACGAAAGGCGAAAAAAATGAAAACTTTGTATAGTTGTATTTCTTCAACTTGACTTTTTTCTTCAGCAATTATTCACGCCAAAGAGTGTAGCAAAAGTGAGAACTCGTTCTTTTTGTACTTCTGAACATGCTGTTTCCTCTGGCCTGTGAAAAGTGTTTTTTAGAGCAGACGGTGGGCTGGAGAACTAAGTTTCAAAAATTTTTCCTCATTTTCAGCAATGTGCCGAAGTAAGAAATGGAAAACCTGATCGATGTTTTGATTTCAGAATTAGTAATAGAAACGCAATTATTCGTGATCAAAACAAAACAAACCCGATCGAAAAAGCGTTTGTTTTGTTGAAGTTACGGGACTTTTACTCAAAGCACTGCTACACCCAGAACTTTCAGTCACGTAAATAGCGCGTTTGTTACTATGATACTTTTAAATGGTTATTTCCTAGATGTTTATTATATTGTTACTTTCTAAGCAAAACAGGTGACATAAATATATTTTTATTTTTGTGAGCAAGGAAAATAATTAAATCTTCACAAGGTAAAAAATCTTTAGCGAGCGTTACTTTGTAAACAAAACAAAAACTAAAAGATATAGTGACTTTGCCTTTTTTGCTTTGAACGTAATAATGTAACAATCATCTGGGAAAAAGCCAGTTTAAAAGTATTACAATAACAAACGCACTACTTAGTAAAGGGTTGGACACATTAGAAGATCCGGGGTCTTGTAATGTGTCCTATAGTTCACAAATTTTAGGGAGGGGGGCGTCTATTGTCCCTTAAAGAAGTCGTACTTTTTTTGGTATCCTCAGCAATAAAACACGCAGTTCAAAATCGTGGTATTTTTATCATTGAATCATTATCCACAAGTGTTTAAGAAAGATTTTAGTTACGAAAGTAATAGAAGATTTATTTGCTGTGCACAGAAGAGCGAGTCAGAAAGAGAGATACCAAAATATGATCGCAATATGGCGCTGTTTTCGTTACATATCACGCCAAATAGACTGCAAGCGAACAGATAGACAGAGAGACACATGCATCTGTATTGACCACATTTTGTTTCGTTCCAAGAAAGAAAAATATTATTGCGATTCAGCTACAGAGATACCATACTGAGGAAGTACAAAGAGATAACTAATGAGATTGTAACAGAGTTTGCTATCAAGAAAAGAGCCATACCGATACTAAACGAAAGAGAATCAATTACTATAGAACTTTCTGGATTTCTCAGCATGCGCTATAATAAAAAGCCATCCAAAGTAATCAATAAGTCCTTTTTAGAGCACTTCCGTTCAAGAAGAAAAACAAAAAAAAACATTATATAAAGGTTTTTTTAATATGCTTTACATACAAGGAGGTTGGAAAAAGCCAAACGTCGTAGAAAATTCAATGTATTTAATGCCTCTGATTTGTTGTATGAAGTGGTATAAAAACCAGTGACTGTCTAGAAATTTTAATTTTTTCAAGAAAGTATCGAATAAGTAAGCATTAACAACTAACTGTAGTGCCACTACAATAAGGTTTTTTATCATTGTTCATTATCATATCTTTCGACATCTTCCATATCTTTACGAAAGAGTGATGAGTGTTTATTTTTTTAGAAAAGTTCAATCTTAATGAAATTTTCAAAGTTTATTTGTTTCATGTTGAAGAGAAATATTTGGTTAACATTTGTGCATAATAAAATCGCAGAGTACGCTCAAATATGACGAGAATTAGAAGATGTTCCAAAACCTGGACTTTTTAGAATTTTCAGAAAACTTTTTCAAAATTTCTTAAAAATCACAGGTATTTGATTTTTTAATAACAAGTAAATAATATAGATTTTATCAGTAGAAAACAAAATTATCCGTAAAGTATAATATAGAATAAGAATTGAAATGAAAAAAAAAAGATTAAATTACTGCACTAGCAAAGCAAGTTTGGCCTTTGCTGGTCTACCTCTTTTTCCTTTTCTCACCGATCGGCACTGTCTTTGCTGCCGGTGATGGTTTGCAATATTTTAAACGAATAGCCATACCAATAATGTGCTTGCATATGTACTTTTTAAGAAAAGCTGAACAGTTGCATTTTGATGTTGTCCAATCTGAATCATTCTTGATTTTCAACAATTAAGATTTCAATCTGAATTTTACAATTAAGATTTCAATCTGAAAAAGTAAATTTTGATGAAATTTTCAATAGAAAAGTCTTTCGAACGTAAGCTGTTGTACATTGATGTGTAAGCTGCAAAAAGGGTTAGATGAAAAATGCGAATAAATTATCGCTCTCTCTAGTTTCTGCTAAGATTTATTATTTGCTAAAGACTAAAACTCCAAGCTTAGCGCTGACAGAAAATCACCCAACGAGATTCCAGGCGCTAAGAGCCCACCTCCAAACGCTTCTTTTTTGGTTGTTAACATTGAAAAACTGCGTTAAATATGCGTTAAATGCGCCTCGTAGTGCATCTTCCGGACTCAAGAAGCTGAAAGAAACAAGAAAGTAGGACATTTTCTGTGCAAGATCTTAATAAGAAGCTGGAAAAAAGCTTCGAAACTACACTCTGTTCATTCAGACAAAAGAAAAGCAGCGCTGTTAACCTTCTATTTTATGCTGCTATAAGTAATATTTTCTGTGACGCGTCTATTTGAAGAAAATTTTCCTCCTTCGATTGACTAAGGTCTTTCTGCGTTATATTTCTCAGTTGTTTTTTGGAGGGGATCTGCTATAGAGACATTAATGCACTAAAAAATATGTTTGCTCGAAAAAGTCCGCTGGATGAATCTTTCAAGATAGATAAAAAACTAGATAGGATTTTATTTCTTTTCATTCTTTGCTACAGTGTATGTCAAAAAAGTCGTTGCTGAAAACGCACAGCTTTATTAGATGTCGTATATATTTTTGAACTACAAATAATATAATATAAACGGCGTTCGCGAAAGTTTAGCGACTACCGTTTTTTCTTGGAAATTTTTCGACCTATTTAGCAAAACTCTTTCTTCTGGTCGATGATAACGTTCCCATTGGTGGCATTAAGCGCCGCTGACTACACGATCTAATACCTCGCGTCTTACTTATAGCAAAAGTTAGCGAGATCAAACTACCTCTGGAGCTGCAAACGCTAAGATTGAATTCAGTCTGTTCCAGTGCGTAGAATAAGCCTTAAATAGGGTCAAGAAAAGTGCGTATCGGATTATTAGTTGAATCTAAGTGTCCCTTCTAAATGATTAATGTGTAGATTACCATATTTGAAAAATAATAGTTTTAAATGTTCTAAATTATTAAAATAAAAAAAAACTTTTCTATTGAAAATTTCATCAAAATTTACTTTTTCAGATTGAAATCTTAATTGTAGATATATAATTTTATTACAAATTAATGATGAGTTGTATGAAATCATCGTTAAGTAATCAAATAAATCTGATGCTCTAATATCTAAATGATTTATATTTGGCATCAATAATAAAAAAATTTCAAAATCATTTAATGATAACTTTGCAATATCAATCGTATTGTATAATTGTAAACATCGAACAAAATTTAAAGTAGTAATTATACTTGTTTGTGAAGTTGGCGCACTATTATTAATTTATTTCACATTTTTAAACTGAAAATCTGTTACATTTGGATAATAAGAAGTTAATAGAGTTGATGATGTTGAATTTGAGATTGGAGTTGAACTATTCAAAAATAAATTTTTCACACGATATAAACATTTTGAATCGCATTTACGATGATAAGCATATGATTCATCATTTATAAATTGAAATGAATTTTTTAACCATGGTTGAGTGAATATCATACAATGTTTGTCATTACATAAAAAATATATTTTTCCTGTGATAATACAGGTGTACACCAGTTTCGGTATATCGGATATTGAAGAAGCTAATGTGAAAAACATTTTGTTTTTCTACATTCGAAAGAGTCCTAAGCTAACAGAAAATGATCGGACAAGGACTTTTTCAGAAATATTTTGTATTCTGATTAGGAATTATTCAAGTATCAATTGATAAGTTATTAGTCGTCTAGCATTCTGAAGAAGAAGAAGAAGCGTTCTTCATATATCACGTGAAATGAGAGGGTGTCATACACAGAACAGAAAGAAATTTTTGCTCATAAGATTGTTGCCGTACTGTTTTCTCCTGTTATATACTTCTGTAACAGCAAGTTCAGAAAATTACAAATAAACATTGGTTATGATTCACGTAAAATATGACTATCATGGATGCTGCTCACATAGATACTTTTCAAACATTTTCATCTGCTTTTAACGTGAATAAAAGTCTTTTCGGAAAAAACGCAAAATGCGCTCAATGGGCAGTGACAGTAAAATTGGAAAAAAATCAGTATCTAAGCATAATTTCAAGTTCAAGTGGAGTGGAATGTTGAAGTAGTTCTCTTATGAATCTCTTTTCGATCAGTGTATCGATGCATCGTCATATATTTTCTCTCCATCAATACAACACAAACAAATAAAAGCTTATTATCTATACTACTAATCAACATTGAGATAGAACCACAAAATCCCATAAAGGAAAAATAGGCCTCTTCGTCAAAGCATCAAGAAAAGAAAACGATTTTAGTCCAAAAAAAAGTTTCAGTTTTTGAATATAAAAAGAATTTTTGTTTCTTTTAATTATTATTATTGAATATTGTTTATTTTTCATCATCATCGTCATCGGCTATATTTATATATGGAATAATGTTTTGTTTGGCATATTTTACAAATGGATTAAGAACATTTTCAATTCGACTTAAAAGTGAATTGACTCGAACCGAGGCCGGTAATTGTTTACGTTTTTGTTTTTGTTTTTGCGTACGTGTTTCGTCATCTAAAACTTCTTCATCAAATGCTAGCTCATGTATTTATAGCTGTCGTCCGCTGGGTAAAGATTGGTGTTTTCTTTGTTTCATTGTTGTTAACGAATGTTGATCCGTTGATGATACAGTAGTAGTTTGATTATACAATGTTGGGTAGGTTGTAGATGATAAAGGTAAGGATGTTATATCCAATCCTGGTGTATACGAAAATGTTATCGGTTCACTTATTCTGGCCTTTTTTACTATTGATGATAACGTTAAACCTTCACCAATTTCATATGATCGAACACGTTTTGTTTCTAAGTTTTCTTCTTTGATTCTCGGTTTTGTGAGTGCAATAACATCGGATACAAAATCTAGATCCAAAGCTGTATTTGTTGCAACAGCCGTTGATATACCAAGAAATAATCGCCACAATTCCCCTGAGTCGATGCTGGTAGTGTGTTCAATCTCGAGAGTATCTGAACGATTTTATCCTCAATTAACAACGATGATTCAGGTGAAATATGTGTGATTTTATTTACTGATGACATTGTAACATCTGTTAAACGATTTTGTGTATTAGTTGCATTCTAAATACAAATAATAAGAGCCTGAGCAGAGGCCTAAAAAGTTCAAATTAGATTCTGCTCGAATCTCACAAAAAACATTCCTAAACACGTTTAAATGCAACCAGATTTGTTTCCGTCATTTTGAGATAAAATAAGGATTGTAGAAATTGCAAAACTCAGGAGAACCTGTTTAGTTTTTACAAAAATCTGCGTCTTACATCGCCTTACGCATTTTTTTTCTCGGACCTTTTTTATAGATTATCCAGAAGCTTTTCGGTAAAAATCGAAAACTTTCTCAGTCATTCAAGTCTGGGGAAAATACAGATCTTCTCACATATTTAGAATGGTTCTCAACTGTCGATAGGCCTCATTCGATCTTGGATTATAAGAAAAGTATCCTTGTAAAATCCATACCACTAGATTTACTGCCGATGCTTGTAAACTATCTTCTAAATCTTCAATATCATCAACTTCGCCATGAAATTCTATATAGTCTTGCTTGTCTGTTGGTGCTTTTTGAAACAATAACGAATCATTTCCACTACAATGAACAGCAATACTATAAAAAGTAAAAGTCGAAAATGAAAATGTACAAATTTTAAAAGCAGATGTTCAGCATAAAGTTTTTCTTAGAACGTAAGCTGTTGTACATTGATGTGTAAGCTGCAAAAAGGGTTAGATGAAAAATGCGAATAAATTATCGCTCTCTCTAGTTTCTGCTAAGATTTATCATTTGCTAAAGGCTGAAACTCTAAGATTAGCGCTGACAGAAAATCACCCAACGAGATTCCAGGCACTAAGAGTCCACCTCCAAACGCTTCTTTTTTGGTTGGTAACATTGAAAAACTGCGTTAAACATTTCATCTGAAACGAGGATAAACGTGTTGAGGCGGCAATTATAACGAAAACTTGTTATTTCTGAAATAAAACCGACGGAAAAGTGCGTTTCAATGTTTTCAATTCTATAACGACTCGTAGTGCAGCTTCCAGACTCAAGAAGCTGAAAGAAATAACAAAGTAGGACATTTTCCGTGCAAGACCTTTGTAGATCCCTGACACTACCTCGATTTCTATTTCATCGATTTTCCTGTATGATTTGGATTTTAAACTCATTTTGTGCAAGTTGTGTCCGCGCAAAGAAACGCGTAATTGTGAGTGAAAATGTTATGTTTAATACCACACTGTTTTGGGTCACGGTCACTTGGCCGACAATCACTTTGCATCATATACACCTTCGCATGATGATACTATGTTTTGTGTGAAACTACTTTTCGAACTCACTCTCATACTGCCCGCCCCCCACCCCCTCCCACGACACACTGCTAAAAATACCCAAATGTGTACTATGAAAAATTCGTGCAAGAGTCTGGATCCTGTTCGCGGTAATGTCGTTCGCTCAAATGTCTGTCGCTCAAATGACAGTCGCTCAAATGTCGGTCGCTCAAATGTGGGCGCCGCTCAAATGTCGAAATCAGTTGTCGGCAAAGTGAACGCGCCCCACTGTTTCCTTTGTTATATTTATTTTCGGTAAAAAAACGGTTTTTTCCGTTCCACTCACGTGTCAGACATATAGAAACACCTCAAGATGGCAGGCCACATATAAAAAAAAACGTGTAGCCCTATACGTGTATAGCTATATATCGTTGTACAGCTGGGATATCTGTAAATTTCAACTTTTCTTTCTTTTTGTAAAAACGATGAATATCGACATGTGGAATAGGAGAGTAATTCCACAAATAGTTCAGTTTTTCAAATTTGCGTGTCAGATTTTACCGGAATTAATTGAAATAATAGAAGAATTAGAATCAGCAGAACATCACATCATCCAGTTAACATCAATATTTTCCCAATTGACAGCTTTTACTCAACTAGTTCAGTTGTTACCAGGATTAACAATTTATCATATTAGTATGTCGATTGACCATTACGAGAGCGCATCACTCACAGATCTTTACGCTGAATTGGCACCAACACCGCGAAGATTTTTCGAATTAGTAGGTATGCCCCATCTGCATTTATTCAAATTCATCATCTATTTATACAGTATTTCGATCAAAAAAGAAGTTTAATTTGCGGACCTCAATTAAGTTGTATATCATCCGCTCCTCCGTTATGTAGGTTATGTTGATGGTACACGACATTTCATACATAGACCTCGTAAGTGTGAGAATCATCACTGATTGTTTTTCTCTATCTTCATAAAAATGAAAGAGAGCGTGTAGGGTGAGAGATCTTTAAAAAGATTAAGTAGATTTACGTTAGAGTAGTGTAAAAAAGTGTTCAGGGATACGAGAAGGTTGAGGTTTCATGAATAATAAGAACTCTAAGGATAATATAAAACCATTGGCATGCAACAAATCTCATCATGACGAATTTTGAAATTACGATTTGTTTAGAAAAGAATCAACGTTTATTTTATTCGGGAAAAATTCGACGACACTGCTTAGCGACTATCATTATAGTATCAACAGAAAAAAAATTATATTTTTTAAAAGCGGTTATCTGGGCAGCGTCCATGGTAGTCGTATGTTAACAAGTGCCGGCATTGGACCTTTACCACAACATGTACGGCTTTTAGCAGACAAAGGGTTTGCTAATGGCGGGTATTTACCTACACTACTATCCATTTCAAAAAAGAAGAAGCACGGCCATTTCTTTGATAACTTTTTCTAAGAAGCAGCTAAAAAGGTGCGGTTTTCAGTATCGGAAAGCGAAATGTTGGGGTAATATGAAAAACTAA
>CAJNOQ010005128.1:0-15966 GCA_905250885.1 Didymodactylos carnosus | reverse complement strand
CCCCCCCCCCCCCCCCCCCCCCCCCCCCCCCCCCCCCCCCCCCCCCCCCCCCCCCCCCCCCCCCCCCCCCCCCCCCCCCCCCCCCCCCCCCCCCCCCCCCCCCCCCCCCCCCCCCCCAGGGAGGATGGCTGTGAGTATTTACACAACATGCAGTATTTTACGAATTCGTAAGAATAACAGCGAATTGGTATGAGAAGTATGCGAATCAATGAGAAGAAACGAATCTACCTATTTTTAACCTCGGTGAAAAGTGTCTTGTCCCTACGTAGCCTAATAAGCGTACACATCGATTCGCAATGAATTTGTAGAATGGGTTTGTCAATTCGTGGATCCATTTTCAACCGCTGGATCAGTTCGTAATACAAATTCGCTAATTCGTATTTACGAATCAATCTAGTTGCAAAATCAGTGAATACGTATTCGTAAACTAATTTTACGAATTATTTGCGAATTGATCAGCATCGCGTTTGATCTATTCTCTGTTTACGAATTCGCAAGAAGAATTCGTAAACGTATTTATGAGTATCCATACGGATTTGATGGAGTTCGCATCAATTCGGTACGAATTCGCAAAATAAGGGTAAAGCGCGAATTGTTCCATCATTTTTACGCTTAAAAATTGCGATTCGTCAATTCGTCTTTAGACACTTTGTCTACACATCTCTAATCTGCCTAGCTTTTCGAACTTAATCGTCTGCTACTACTGTAGTAATGTGAAATAAGTTGGTTAAAGATGTCGTAGAATTTGTTTTTTTCAAGATTTATAAGACGATCTTTGAAACGTAAATTATCAGTACATCAAACATTTGCACGAGATGAACTAATCGGAGTTTGGTCAGCGGCTGTAGAAAGATGATATACCACTTTTAATTCATTTTTCGACTTTTGCTCGTCATCATATTTGGCCAGCCCTACTAGTTCTATACGGCGGATGGCGTCAGCAAAAAAAATTTTTTCGTTTTGTAGAGGTTTTTAAAAAAAAGAGGAAATGTTTTTGCTATACTCTTTTCAAAAAATTTTCGTCATCCGAGTCGATGTTCATGATGATGTCACTTTTCCGCAGAGTCCGACTCATCGTCAGTAATTGGCGTCAATTGACTGACGCTTTCCGGAGAGAATTTATCCTGCTTAGGTTCCGTCTTTGGAAGGTTTTCCATTGTTCGAAGCCACTATCTCTTACAGTACCCTAATACATACACTTTATCTATTGAATATACAACACCAATTCTATCTCTTGTCATTTTTCTCTCGCTCTCACTCTTTCACCTTTGACTTCTCTGCCTCTTATTTTGTCAGTGAGGCGTGATTCAAATTTTTATTATTGTTCTTGTTGTTGTTGGGGCTATTTTCTGGCGGTTTCTAAATAATACTAATATATTTTTCGATACAAATCTCTTTCTCCCAATTCTCACACTCCCTATGTATTCTATTTGTCACCTTAACCCGCTTGTATTCACCCGATCACTCACTGAAGTGATAACGTCATTTATGAGTGGCCCTGTCTTTCATTTGACAACAAAGTTTTCCGAAATAAAGCTATTTTTTATTCTTTCTGTTCGTTTTCAGAACAGGATACCAAACCATGAGTCTTTGGGAAGAGCAAGAAAAGGCTTCTGACAACAATGTCAGCCCTACAGCACTTGTGCCTATAACCAAGCCGCAAGACTGGGTCATTCAAGACTATCAATACGAAAGAGCTCTTGAGAGTGATACAAAGGAGCTTGTCAAGATCATGTCTTTCAGTGGACAACTCACAAAGGCAGCTTTTTTAATAGTGGACTACGTTCCTAATCTTGATGATGAAAGAAAAAGTGCATTTTGGAAGTTAAAGGTAATGAAAATTTACTTAACATTTGTCTTCTTCTTTAATTGATTTTTTAAACGCAAAGGTCATTCCAGCCATCACTCGCTCACTCACACAGGACGTCAAAGCACGAAATACCTTAATTCATGCGATGGCTTCCGTACGTGATCTTGCTACCACTATTCAGCAAGCGGCTTCAATCGTAAAAAGTACACATGGTAAGTAAACTTCCTCTTGGTCTATCCATGTAAATATTGAAATCAATTGCAGGTTCACAAAAAGCCATCGAAATAGCTCAAACGAAGATTCCGGAAGCGTTGAAAGTTCTAGAGGAAGCAATTGACACGGCCAAGTCCTTAGAAAACTCGTCCGTAGCATTGTTTGAAGAGCATGCGAAAGAGTTCTTAGAAATAATCGGTCCTAAAGGTGCCGATTTTGCTAAGCAAAAAGAGGAAATTGAAACACAAATCCTTCTGTTAGAAAAGAGAAAGGAGGAAGTTATAGATGAACTCGCTAGTCACAAAGGCAAACTTGAAAAGTACAGTAATTTGGTGCATGTAGCCCAGGCACGCGTAAGCGGCTCCGATGATGCATTGAAAGAAACGCGGATACGCTATCAAAAGATGCAGAAACTAAACGAAGAGGCGGAAAACTCGGTGAAAGCCATTCCTGATACAGTGACGCAAACTACTACAACCGAATATTCGCCGTACTATCGACGATGGTGGTGGTGGTGGGGAGAAAGCCGTACCAGGACCACAACGGTATGTATGAAATTTGCTGTCCTCTTTCTGGGACTTGGTAAAAAAAACTTTTAGGAGTTCATTTGATCAGCTAATTGTTGTAACTCACTAAGATGAGCACATCTAAGTCTTTTATAACCTTCGACCTTTAGCTAAGTTTATAAATACTAGCGAAGCCAACTTCTACACTGTATTTCTTTTATAAATTACCGTAGGTTATGGCTTTGATTGCAACAGTTTTATAGTCAAAGTTTGATATTCCGCTTTTACCAAGAAAGTCTTGTGACTTTTAAAAAATTCGAAAAATTCAAGTCTGTACTTTAAAGCTTTCCCATTCTCAATCTAACGGATCAATACGGAATCGTTCCTCAGCTACTACAAAACGATCAGGAAATGACATGGATCAGTTTTTCGTTACCGAATCGGCGTGTGTTTGTTTTCTCTCGAGTCGGGTCATGATTTCTGTTACCCTATCCGAGGGTGTTACGAAATAAATCGTAAAAATTAACCGCAAACCATGCGGACCAAATGTCCATCTGTGACTTTTACTCTTTATTAAAATTTTATAAAAAAGACTATATATAGCAATGCGTTATCATATTAGACGAACGTAAACAACCCCGACAAGGTGACACAAAAGAATTACTATGAAGGTGTGATTGCTGCTCGAGCGTTACGAATCAAAGAGAGTCAAGGTGATGTCAAAGACCAGAGTGCAGCAGTACAAACACAAAAGGAAGATCTAGCTGAAGTTCAAGGACAGTTTGAAAGTGCTCGTATCAAGTACGAAGAAGCACTTAAAAAGTTCCCAGATCAGATCAAACACTTTCAAGATCAGATTGACATACAACGCAGCAAGATTAAGGATCTAGACAAGGACTGTGAACAAGTGGAAACAACCATTGGGCTTAGAGGTACAAGTCTGATCGAGTGTTTGGTAGCAGTGCGAAGTTTCACTCATACACATAAAGATTGGGCACAGATGTATGCACCTTTGGCTGCAGTATTGAAAGGTTTGTCTATCGGAAATGTTAAGCAAGTCTGACGAGGGAACCTCTCGAGGTGATTAAAAGCTTTTCGACTCAGACTATTTTCATCATGTAGGGAATAGTCAATAGTGAAAAACCCCAAGTTGGTTTGGGCCCATGCACCTTTTTGACGGAGATATGAGCTAATTAATGAAAATGCCATTAATAATAATTAATTAATAGCTCACGATCATGATCAGCTAGGAGTCGGAAATTTACACCACAGTTGAAGATAGATGTTGTCTACTAACTGCGACACTTTTAGGCTTATAAACCAAAGCTTTCATGAAAGCTGTTTTGTGATAACAAGTTTTTAAGTTTTCAATGGTGAATTTTCACTAAAAACTGTCTAAACCATAAAAATACCAGTGAATAGAGCATAAATTCATATCTTGCAAAAGCTTTGGTTTATAAGCCTAAGAGTGTCGCAGTTAGTAGACAACATCTATCTTCAACTGTGGTGTAAATTTCCGACTCCTAGCTGATCATATTAATGAGATATTAATTAATTATTATTAATGGCATTTTCATTAATTAACTCATATCTCCGTCAAAAAGGCGCATGGGCCCAAACCAACTTGGGGTTTTTCACTATTGACTATTCCCTACATGATGAAAATAGTCTGAGTCGAAAAGCTTTTAATCACCTCGAGAGGTTCCCTCGTGAGACAAGTTAGCTTTATTACGTTTGAAGGAAGAAGGCGTCCGTTTGTCATAAGAAGACAGAGAAATGAGCTTTTGACAACATCTTACCTGTTTTCTATACACAATTTTTGATGTCCTGGACAGAGTAAAATTCCGTCACTGGTTATTGGAATTTGTTTCTCCCATATTTTTCAAATAGTAGGTGTTTCTGTTTTTGCCATAGCGTTTGAATGGAAGAATATATGGACTACGCGAACCTCTCAGAATCAAAAGCATACCTTTCTCTTTAATCTGAGACGTCGTAAAACTCTGGGCGCCTCGCCATCGGAAAAGTATGTGAGAAAAAAGCCATGAAGGCAAAAAAAACCGTGATGAAACTTCACTTCGGTAGCAGAGTTAGCTAGCTAAGTCGTGTTATCACAGCCATTCCGATATATACTTCTGGTATGATAATAGTAAATATTTTAACATTAAGTTCGTCTTGATCTCTGACATATACATTGTTCAAATAGTTTTCATCTTTGATACTGATGAAATTTATCAGTCGTCTTATAAGACGCGAAGCAAGTTATAACGATAATAACATTTTTCTTTTCAAGAAACTGTTATCAGAAAGTCATAAATTTATTGACATTCACCTCATGTATAACGAATGATAAAAACTTACCTCTTTATTTGCTTTTAAAAGTCGCTTGTTTTTTGCTTGTCAAACGTTAAAAACTTCAGTGAAAATGGCTGGAAGTTATATTTACGATCCATATTCAAGCGATGATGATTATAATAAATACTACAAACAGTTTGAATTTTCCTATACAGACGCGATCAGACATTGGCAAAAATTGACGGAAAATGATAAAGAGTTATTGGAAGCAGAATATGCGGTTAGTACAGTTAGTGTTGTAAACTTGATCACAGCAGTTTTGTTACAAGTGATCCTATTTTTCAGTCTCTTCGATCACCAGAACCTGAACGTACAAAGATCGCTCGTAAATCGGAAAATAAGAATAAAAATCGTTTTGAAGAAGTGTACCCATGTGAGACAGCTCATGACTGTAAACATTGCGACAAACAAAGCTATAGCTGAATTACTCTTATAGACGATGAACCTACTTGCCGAGTAATACTCTCAAAAATTGATGGCATCGATGAATCTGATTATATAAATGCGTCGATTATTAAATCAGAAGTTGAAGGATATAGAAGACCAAACATAGCCCTGCTAAACTTGATAGTGAGTGAACCATGTTTTTAGTAGATCAATACTACAATTCGTATCGTTTTAGTGCAAAGGCTATAAATCACCTACATTTCTTGCTGCTCAAGGTAAAGTCACGAACAGTTTCTAAAATATTCTTGGTTGACGGCTGGGTGCTCTCTATCTTTTCAGGACCAACCAAACGAACGATGGACGATTTTCTTCGCATGATAGTGGAAAAAAAAATCGATATAATTGTTATGTTGTCATACACGTATGATCCATTGGTTCAGAAGTACAGTGTGAGTGATGCTTAGGATTTATGAATTGTTGATTTTGTCCTATACCTATTTCAGGAAGAACATGATCGGTACTTTCCGGACGAGCTGAACGGAGCAATACGCTCTGAACATTACAAAGTCAATACGATTAAAAGAACAGAGTATTATCGGCATATTGTCCGAACATTGCGTGTTAAAAATCAAGTAAGTGAAGTCACAGAAATGGTCGCATATCCGTTTAATCTATCTGTGATACTCTATATCAGTTGTTTTTTACAAAGAAAAAGAGTTGAAGTTTTGATTTGTAAGTAATTCCGACTATCTCTTATCATTGTATCGCCGTTATTACCATAGAGAATTCTAATCTTCATATGAAATCCATATATTGATAAATGGTGAGTGTTTCGGATTGTAATATATCGATTAACCATCCTTATGCGATAAATGGTAGTAAAATATTATTCAGCTATATCGGAATAATTATAGTAATATGATCGGATTTTACCGTGCTGAGAGTCGAAATTATGACTGGTTATCTTTTTTCCAGGTAACAAAGCAAGTACAAGAATGTGAACATTATCACTATACCGCTTTTATTGACAAATCGAAGCCGGTTGACTGTAGATCTATGGTTTCATTAGCTCTCAAATTAAGAAAAATGATGCAGAACGACACGACATGTTTAGTTCATTGCAGGTAACGGCGATATTTTGATAGATAACTATAAGAACGAAAAATGAGGTAAATAAAATTTAATTTCAGTGCCGGTGTTGGAAGGACAGGTGTGTTCATTGCTCTGTATTATTTACTCGAAGATTATTCAATATGTGTTAAGAATACGACTCTGCCTAATCTGCCTAATTTGAATTTAAAACAGATTGTTGATAATATAAGACATTACAGGCCACATTTAGTACAGACACAGGTAACGTGATTGTGATACATTAGACATTTTGTAACTTTTCTTTATCTGCAGGATCAGTATGAATTTATATACCGATGTATTGCAGAAATAATGGTGCATCCATCTGAAGGGCAAGATATTGATAAGTTTGAAAAGGAGTACAGAAGCTTGATCGGGAAACTCAGTTTACCAGAAAATATCCTAGAAACAAACTTTAAGGTGAGTGTGAGGCTTAATGTGTTCGGATATGTATCGAGTATTCGAGCAGGACGTTGTGCAAAATTTCACGACGTGAACTAATTAGTATGAGAACCTACGCTATCACCGATCCTGAACCTCTGGTTTATTGCAGCATTGTATCTTGTCCTTGCGTGATAATGTATCGCTACTATACCGATGTTTGTCCAAATTTTACGAAACGAGCTTTGTTTAGGATCATAGAATATATAGATAGTTGATAATCGCCACTTGATAGAGGGTTTTCTATTTAGTTTATTTTTATTTCATTTGACAGTTCTAACCGAATGAAGACAGGCCGTGTACTTGGATTATTTCAGAAACTGTTTTATCAAATGTAGTATACCCGTCTACCTTTTGGTGTCATAACAGCCCTTCAAAAAATGACTTTTTTGAAAAGTGCTGTGTATCGCGTTTCCTAGGAAACGGCTGAATGACTTTTTTTAGTTGAACTACTGTTCGAAAGAGGCTCACTGTTTGAGTGTTCAGCTTGTATCCTCCTTTAGAGGAGCTTCTGTAGGGCCCTAATTAGAGTGCGCTGGACGGTGGCAAAAGTACAAAAAGTTTTCTAGCTGTAAACTACTATCCATTTCAAAATACAAGAGCAGTAGCTATTTTTTGAATAACTTTTGATAGAAAGCAGCTAGAGAGCTTCGGTTTTCACCATGCAAAAGAGAAGACTTGGAGACATGTTTCCACAAACAGAATTATTTCCACAAGAGTTTTCTGAAATAGGCTGTTTACGAGATCTTTGGAAAACCAGATCGGATGCAAAATTTTTCAATAGAATAATGTTGATCTTTTTCATGGACTGATAGTCCGGGATGTGCTCGTGAAAATGGGAGTCAAGCGAGACCCAAATTTTCTACGGCTTTGGCGTTGTACTAGCTTTCCTACGAGTCCCGGGACTGGCACCTGGTGACTCTTCGTAGCCTTGAAAACCAATGGACTATAGATAATTGATCATGCTGAGGCAATATTTGCTTTTAGAAAAAGTTTAAAAGTCTATCGAAAAGGGAGTTTTACCCTAGTTTTACGAAAACTAGGGTTTTCAGACTGTTTGCACCTAATATTAAAAAATTCACTATTCACTCAAAATACATCAGAACGAGTTCAAAACTTCAGTATGTAAAGCATTTAAGCTATTCTATATCCTATTTACAGGAGATCCAAAAAGAGATTTTATAGAACTCTAATGCTTTCCGCAAGGGTTTCTGGGACGGTCATTAATAAAAATATGTTTTTTCGATTTTTTTCGATCTTATAATCACGTTTAGCGGACAGAATTAGCTATATCCTAAAGTTTTGAACTCGTTCTGATGTATTTTGAGTGAATAGTGAATTTTTTAATATTAGGTGAAAACAGTCTGAAAACCCTAGTTTTCGTAAAACTCCCTTTTCGATAGACTTCTAACTTTTTCTAAAAGCAAATATTGCCACGAAACTCAGCATGATCGATTATCTATAGTCCATTGGCTTTCATGGCTACGAAGAGTCATCAGGTGCCAGTCCCGGGACTCGTAGGAAATCCGGTACAACGCCAGAGCCGTAGAAAATCTAGGTCTCGTTGGACTCCCATTTTTTAGAGAACACTTGTAGCTACATACCCATATAAAAAAATGACCACATTTCTATGATACTTTCGGGAGCTCTGATCTGGTTTTCCAAAGATCTCCTCAAAAAACAAACTTGAAAATTTTTTCCGAAACTCGCTTCCGCTTATAGAAACACGGGCTCAGGTTTCTAGTTTCTAAAACTGAAAACCGCACCTCTCTATCTCTATGATTGCGCATAAAAGAAACCTCTCCTTTAGTCTTACGTTTTGTACACCGATATACACACCACAGACATCCAAATCGATTCCTAGAGAGTGATACCGTAAGAAGTATTCTAAGTACTTTTGTGAACATTCCGAAATAGTCTAATTTTTTTCATGTTATTTCAATTACAAATTGCTGTGATACGCTAGACTACACTAAATCAAATGGCTAGGCCTAGTTGACGTTCGCTTGCAAGGGGTCTGCCTGATTTCGATGAAAAAGTTGAAGCGAATATATTTTGTGAGCATACGAATGACGAGAAGCAATCTTTCAGTCTCTGATTTTTAGTGATTTTGATAACAAGGATGTAAACGATAATGACGAAGGTAATTAGAATGAAAGTATTATACTTTTTTTTCATGAAAAATGTGCTTTTTTCCTTTTGGATTGATTTATTACGTATTAGGCGATTGTTCTGTGGCGCTATAATCTGTAGTGAATCCACCCCGAAAGTCCACATACTTAAATAATTTTAATACCGAATACCTTAGAATAATATTTCTTCAAAAAAACTACTTCAGAAAATTTGTTTTAGAACTGCTATATGTAAATGTTATGCTCTCTAACTCTCAGATTATTCTTGAAGTTGAACGAAGCTTATTAGTTTGAAAACATGACAACTAAACTGTATGAGCGGTAAATAGTTGTTTTTTCAACAAAAACTTTTTGATTATTATATCATGTTTTGATATTTGTATTTGTGTCAACATCTAAAAAATATTTTTTTTCTCTGTAATTGTTTATGACCACGGCAAAAACGGTTGAAAATAGTAAATGTTAAATACGCAATAAAGCAGTTGATAGTAGTGGTGGAAAAACAAGAGGATTTAAAGTGAACTGAACAAAACGTGTGAATTAAACGCATATCATTAATTAGTCGTTTGTCAACAAATGAAAAGATTAACGAAATTCAAACAAAATAAATCAGATACAAACCTCGACAGAGGAAAAGAAGGCAAGTTAGACCCAGATGAGAAGATGTTCAATCTGCTATCAATATCTTTTATAAGTTTTTATTAGTCTCATGGTGTTAAGCTCAACCCTTTACTAATAATAAAACGGTGTAGCTCGTTGATTTATGATAATATGTTACCGTTCACAAAAACTATCATTTTACTTCTTTCACAAAACGTATGTTGATATAAGCTTTATTGTTTCAGAATACAAGCTGAAAAACATACATTCCGTTTGATTTTGCAGGCTGTGCGGATTGATCCATTTGGATTGTACCATGATACGCGAACTTTTTTTGCACACAAATTACTGTTGATTGCATATTAGTATCATTTCAATCTTTTAATCATTTGATTTCTTTCTGCTGACAGTTTTCTCGACACTAAAATAATAGCTGAATTAGAACAACATTGTTGACGAATCAGTTTCCATTCAATTACCTTTACAATGTGAAGCAAATAATAAAGCATCAGTTATTCATGAGTACATTGGTTGAATTAAATGACAACTTTATTCTGGCATTTTAAGTAATTAAATACCTCTCTGTTTTCTAGTCTATGAAACAAAATTGAATAAAACATCGGTAACAACAGATGATTCTGAAAGACGAACAGCAACCCTGAATCTCGATTTTTCAAAATACCTTAAAAAGTATGACATTCGATTTAAAATGGGTCATCAAGGATTTTGGGGTTTTGGTGCTAAAACAAAAGTAAATGTTTATATCAAAGTTTTTGATAAAAACGGACGTTTCTCACAAGATATTCAATTGTATAAATCAAAATTACATCACCGTCCGTTTATTTCAAATCAAATTGACCAGTTTGAAGTGGGTAGTACAGCAAAGTTAGGACCCATTTCTAAAATAGAGTTATGGCATGATGGCAAAGATCGTGAACGTTTGCACTGTCATACAATCGAACTGACCGATCAAGATAATGGAAAAATATATTGTTTTCAAATAAAACAGTGGCTGGAAGAAAATACTCGTTTAGAATTAATAGATTATGACAATAAACGATGTATCGATGTAGATATGGAACATCATAAATCACCAGAACGACAGAGTGTCATACAACGAGATCAATACGAGAAGGATGAGCAAAGTTTGGCGTTCAGTACACAAAAAATGCAAACAGAATTGCAACAGGACACAAACACATATTCGGATGTATCAACAACGACATCTAACAATGAAACAAATCAAAATTTGTTTAAAATTAGAACAAGAGTTGGACATAAGGGATTTCTACGATTGGGTAAACATATTCGCTCTTGCTAGAGGATAAAAAGATCATCATTAGTTTACTTACGAAAAAAAAGTGAATTCCGACAGGTTTAGTTTTAGTGTTAATAACTGCTTCTAACGCTTAAAAGACCTAGACTGCATCTAACATGTTTCACGTTTTCATGTAATATAACCGGTGACTCAAAAAGAATTATAGTGTTAGTATTTTCAATTTTTCTCCTCTTCCTTATAATTAACCGAGCAAATGTTTTTTACCAAAATACATGTTATATCTGGAGATATAAGGCACTATTCCTGAGTTAATCCTCTAGTTTAATACAGAAAGGACGTTGCACACATCTCTTTCTGTATTAAACTAGAGGATTAACTCAGGAATAGTATTATCAATTGCTCTCTTCGTCGAAGAACAACGAACAGAGTTCGAACAGAGACTACATGATCACCTTTCCACAGAGGAACACTACCTTCAACTTTTTGGCAATCCTTTGTAAACCAACTCTACATACAGTCATTGTCACCTCTCCCTTGGAATCTCTTTTGTGCGTGTCCACCTTGCCTTGCCAATTTACTTCGCTGCATTCTGTAAACTCCTGGAAGTGGAAAGTGTTATATCTGGAGATATAAGGCACTATTCCTCAGTTAACCCTCTAGTTTAATAATACACCCCGTTCAATTCTCCACAAAATATGTATTGAGTATTTTATTGCAAAATCCGAAAGTGGAAAATGAGAAATCCTATGAAGTACGAAAATTCAGAAAAAATCAGTCAAACAACCCCCTTTTAAGTTTTATTCGCTGAACGTTTGTGGGAGAAAGAGTAGCTATCGTGTAGGCCTTGGAGAGCACTATCTTCCACCTATGATTAAAAATGTTTTATAGTTAGAGCGGAGCACGTAAGCGTAACGATTTTTCTTGAAAATTTTTCAGAAATGATGATTTTTTACCAGGGCATATCACCGATAAAAAAAAATTAAAGTTTGTTTAGAGTTAAAGAAAAGTGCTTTTTCGTATTCAGCACACTTGATAACCTGGAAAATTTTCTATTTTTAGCGAGGGGTACCGCCAAAAAGTTGAGAAAAATTTTCAAACAAAGTGACGCAGAAAAATCTTCATGGCAAAATTATACAATTTTGAAAATTTTTCTTAAGTTTTTGGCGGTACCCCTCGCTAAAAATAGAAAATTTTCGAGGTTATCAAGTGTGCTGAATACGAAAAAGCACTTTTCTTTAACTCTAAATGAACTTTAATTTTTTGTCGGTGATATGATGGGCATCATTCAATAATACTAGTATAGTCTAGATCCTTTCCGATTGGACTTTTTCCTTTTTGAAGACCAATGATTAGTTTATATTGTGGCCTAATACAACAGCTTCTCTTCTGCCATGAAGGGGTAAAAGACTGCGGTACTCGGCATTTTGTAGAAACAATTAAAATATACCGTAAAACAATTTGTTTTTGAAAGACTTGTATGAGAAGAATCCTGTTGGTTCACGAAGAAACTGCTGCCTATGGAATCTAAACGGTATATTGTAGAGAAACCTCTCGACTTCCTGGATATATCCTCCGTTATTTTAAGGTCCTATTTGAGAATTCATTTTCAACCTTTTCAAATATTGACTATTGTTTTTTTCGTATAAAATATAGTTAGTATACAAGTGTCCCATACCATAGATGTCCCGCAGTACAATATCATAGTAGTATTCAGTTTTGATTTTATTATCTAGATAGAAGTACGACATTGATATGACATTGACTCGCTCTTACGACAGAATAAATGCAAAACTTTTCTAATTACTCGTTATTTCAAAAACGAGTATTTAACCCTTATTTTAAATTCCTCCTAAATGTATCCAAAATTTCTCTTGATCACTCGTTGTCTTGCGGAAAAACGATATTATTAATAATAAAAGTTTTAGCAACACTTTTCTATAACTCAAATACCGATATCATATTATGAGAATATCAACGTAACTCATCGGTGATAGCTGTTTTCTCTGACATAGTCCTTACTTAGCGTGTATGATATACATGTTAATATAACGTGTTAAAATGAGTCAAACGTCATTTTTTGGGGAAGCCGACGTGTGAATCTGTTAAATTTTCGAATAAGCAACCCTTTTTACGCATTAACATGAGTTTAAAAGTTTAACCGATTGGAAATGCGTGAATCCAAAATACGTTACTTGTTCGAATAGGGTCATTATATTTCATAGAACCATTTAAACAGTAGACGGGCAAAAATCTAGAATTAAAAAGTAAACTAGTTCAATTTTTAGGTGCTGGAGGTACGAGTGCCCTTGTTTCTGTCCGTTTACACGATGGTAGCAATATTTCGGATTATGTCATATTGAATGAGTCGTTGACTCATAATAGTCCGTTTGAGGCTGGTCATACCGGTAAGAAGTAATAATAATAGCCAAATGGTACGGCAGTTTTACAATTTTTTTATTTGTAGATGTGTTCGAGATTGCTGCAAACTCCGCAATTAATAGTCCTGATAAAGTTGAAATTTTCCATGATGGCGGGAAGCACGATGGCCTATATTTAAAATGGATAGAGGTGATGAATGTGCAAACTTTAGAACGAAAGTGTTTTCCAATTCATCGATGGTTGGTCTCGAACGAAGGTTTATTTATATCCACTCTGTTTATTGTCTCTCAAACGATGATAATTTCTTTATACCTAAGGTGATAAACAAACTCATATCGTGCTGACAGAATTTATCATTGATGAATCGTGTGAAGAAAATGAATATCGTGAACATCATATGAAAGATATGTATAAAACTGAATATGAAGTAAGAACAAAAACGGGTACGACTGATGTTGACAATGATCCGTCACACACTATAAATGTTTATGTAAAATTATTCGATGCTAAAAAACATACGGAAGACATGTTATTACAAAATTCAAAACATCATACACAACCATTTAAACAGGGAAAAATTGATAAATTTGATGTAGGAAGTATTCAAACAATGGGTGATAGTATTGATAAAGTTGAACTGTGGCATGATAAACCTGATTTTAACTGGTTTTGTGATTGGTAAGTTCACAAAATATGTTTACAATTATCTAAACTAAATGTATATCATATGGCAGACTTCATGAAACAGGACATAAAACTACTGATTTCAGCGCTATCCAAAACACAATTCTCGAATAAGTCGGGAGTACCCACGACACACATATCAAAAATTGGTTTTATTTTGACGCTACAGTCGCGTTGATGAAAATACATTCCTAACTTGTAGTCTTGTATGCACTTCAAACTTAAATGAGGACCATGTTTTGGCATCATTATTCCGAACTTGGTACCTTTACGTTGTATCTAGCCTTTTCACAAAACTTCTCCAGCAATTTGTTTTTTTCAGGATTGAAATCAAAAATAAACGAACGGGAAAAGTAAAATGTTTTGGTGTTAATCGTCTTTTATCCAAACATTTACCAGATGGTTTATCAAAAGTGATATTAACAGATCATTCTCATTTTCCATGCGATAAAACTCGACATGGATTACATGATTTAACAAAAAATGATGCTGTAGAAGATCAAATGCACTCACAGAGACAATCATCAAAGTTACATACAAATATTTTACCTATATCCAATGCGTCACCAGATCCAAAAAATTTTCTTAAAAAATATACTGTAAAAACAAAAACTGGTTCAAAAACTATGTCTCCAACTGATGTCAATGTTTTTCTTTGCATCTATGACATGAATAAGAAACAAAGTGAAATTATCCAACTTTACCAAACAGTAACCAATAAAATTCCATTTCAAAAAGATGAATTAGATGAATTTCATGTTGGTTCTATTCATGATCTCAAAGATATATCCGCTATTGACCTTTGGCATAATGGGAAGAAAAATCTGGGTAACTATTAGGGAAATATACTCAAATTTTTTAACAGGTTTTGGGCTTTTTTTCCAGTGCGTCAATATGTGGAATAATGAATTAATTTTTTTGTAATTTCTTTACGATGACGATACACTGAAAGTATTTTTGGAAAGATGAAATGTAGCAACTACTAGAGGAAAAATTTACAGAGAAAATAATCTCAAACAAAGAATTTTTTTGTCTATTTCAGAGCAAAATAAAAACACCAGAATTCCAGAAAATATCGACAAAAACCAGTTGCTCTGAGCATCTCTAATTTACGTCAGATTTTGTTGATTAGGAATATTAATGCATTCTATTGATGAAAACATATTTTTCTGATATATAGGCTGGTACGTTGAGTTTATTGAAATAAAAGATGTTGAAACGGAAAAACTATATTGTTTTCCGGTTGGAAAGTGGTTAGATTTGAATCCAAATGACCATAGCACAAGCGTTCATTTAACAGAATATAAGTCAGAGCCATGTGTTGGAAAATTGCATGATCCAGAAGTGAAACAACTGAGAACAAGTAGTCTTACGGATACGTTCTATTCAGATGAGAAGCCAATTCAGTCCAAATTTCAAGTGAGAACAAAAAAGGGTATCAAAGGATTGTTCGATGGTGCACACACTGATGCTAATGTGTACTTGAAATTGTATGATGGAGCAATTGAATCGGAATCAATTAAATTAGAGAAATTAAAGAATCGCAAGAGTAAATTTGAACACAATCAAACAGACATATTTGATGTTGAATCACTGACAAAACTTAATCATGTTGATAGGGTAGATATTTATCATGATGGTGACCAACAAGATGGGTGAGTAATAAACAGCTTAACTAACAATGTATTCTTTTCTTTTCTCTCTTTTAGATTGTTTGTTGATTCTCTAGAAATCAAAAATAAGAGAACAGGTGAACTACGCTGTTTTTCAATTAGAAAACATTTGGACAAACATGACGCTGGTCAACGAACATATGCGAGTTTGACAGAATATCATCGTATCACATGTGACAATATGAAAAAACAAACAGCCAAAGATTTAGTGAAAACCGACGTACACAAAACAGCCAGAGAATCATTACGTCGATCAGCGGTGATGTCTGAGTTGAAAACCACGTATCACCTACAAACCAAGACGGGCAAAAAAGGCATGCTTGGACTATCACATACCGGAACAAGTAAACCCTACAAACTATTCTACTCCATCATCATT
>CAJNOQ010005127.1:0-15966 GCA_905250885.1 Didymodactylos carnosus | reverse complement strand
GAGAAAACTGAGCGGTCTGCATAAAACTGTTCGTTCTTCTTTTATATGAAAGCTACTGAACTACTGGTAACAATCACTTCTAGAAATTATCATTGTGTTACGAGTTTAATACCAGTACCGATCCATATCAGTACTTCAGTACTGTACGGGTACTATTGCATGCCTACATAACATCAATAGGCTTAGTTACTAGCATCGAAGACTTAGTTAAATTATGAATTTTCAAAAATTTTCTGAAAGAAGTTTTTTTCAAAAAATTCTTGGTCATACTAAATATCATAAAAGACCTTGTGTTCCCATTTGCTATAAATCGCTGTAAGACTATAATGTCACCAGATCTTCTAAAACTTCTAAGATATGTTCATTTTTCAATCCTTTTTGACTGAGGTTTCATTTGCAAAAAGTGAGACTTGATTCGACTTCAAAAATTGCTAGACGTTGAAGATGTTTCTGAAACTTATACAAGGTATAATTCAAAATTCGGTATCTCGATGGTCATGAGGTATGATGATCTAAAACAATTTTCTTAACGTTGCTCAGTTTCGTGTGTAGAATCGAACGGGAACACATTTCAGCAAAAATGTTTTTCTTGAGCATGTTCTGACATGTCTCGAAAATGCTTGATTGTGTGATGAAACGCTCTAATTTACGGTGCTATTCTTATCTCTCTTACCTAAATGCGTCACATAAATTGTTGTTGGTTGATTATCTTGGAAAAACTCATGTCCTTCTTCCATTTGACATTTCAACAGACTTCTTGTTCCTCCAGGTGCCCTTTGTATTTGACTAACACACTTCTCTACTCCATCCATCTTAAACGGCCATTTCGAAACCAACGCATTTCCAAAATGATCCGAAGCTGAGCTGACATACTCGAAATATGGCATTTGTAGCTGTTCGCATAGTTTCGTTAGATGATAGCGACTGGAGGGATCTCTTTCTAATTCTTGGATGGATGTCGTGTGGGAAACCTCTTGTAGAGCTAAGAGATCGAGATTGAGAGGATGAAGCAGAGAGGAGAGACGATCGACATTCGAAACAAAGTGGGAATCGGCGAACTGATGAACATTAAGTGTAGCGAGACGAAAGGTGCTGTGAGAAGAACATGCCATGTTTTATCGTAACTGAGGAAAAAGAAATGAATAAACAGTTTGGGGTCGTTTAGATATAACATCATCAACTATAGGAATAGCTGCGCTGCTGATAAAGAGAGCTTGAAGAACGGGGAGGATCAGACTACTATCTGGTTCCCCAAAATACAAAAGTGATCCGGATTGAACCTTCATCAAAAAGCCTCCCATTGAATTTCCAAATCCAGTTCAGCAATGGCTTAATGTAAACTGTATCTCCTTATTTCAATGCCAATTTTTGTCGCAGATATAAACGATAAGAGTGAGTAACTTAAATATCTCTGTTAATGATGTTCGAGATCAAAAAGAAAGTCGCTCTCTTAATTTCTTTTAACCGTCGCCAAGAAGTAATAAAGCATGGGCGAAAAAAGCCTTTTTACATTAAAGCATCTCACTTGATGAGGGCGTGACATAGGGGTTTTGGAATAATTTTGAAGGTTTCATAGTTAACAGTCCTTAAGGAAAAGACATTTGTAGTGGGTGCGGAAGAATTTTAAAAACATACCGCCATCTTCATTATTTGAGGGTTTTTGAAGCTGAATCAGAGAAATGCTCCTTTCTAAAACGAATGGAGTTCTCGATTTTTCCCCGAATTATGTTTTTTTCTAGCTATTAGTAGGAAAATGTTATAATCTCAGAAAATTGTGTACCGTTGTGTAACTACATTCGTCTTTCCGTTATTGGCGGTTAGAAATTTCTGGTTTCATTACGTGAATTTCTCGAAATTTTCGAATTTGTGTTGAAATTGGCCTGCTGTATTCCAACAAGGTAAAAAATAACTCTAAAAAGTTTCTGTTAGTTTCTGCTGTCCATTTCATGTTTTAAGTTGAGTTGTTACCTCAAAAGCTGTACATCGTGAAAGCTGAAAATGGCAGAATGACATTCTCTCAGAGTTATTTTAAAAGAGACAAAAGGTTTCTAAAAATACTGAAAAGCAGGTTTTAAATGGTTTTCTGATCACATTTGCTCGATAGCCAGTTAACCTACAAAGCACCGACGCGGTCAGATACTTTCTCCAAAGCTCCAAACTTTATAAAACATTTTTTTAATTTGATGGTGCAAAAAGAACATAATAAATGAACAATTTCAGCTTATCTTAAACAGAAAACGATAAAATGAGTAATGTTCTTTGTGTTTCTTCACAAAGGTAAAGAAAAGAGTATGAGTGTTTACTTTTTATTGTTCCAACGTTTTCTTTACTTTGACATATGATTTTGAGTTTTACACGGTAAACATTTGATAAAAAATAATAATGCTTTCAAACTGATACTTTACTTTCTTAAGAAACATGCTGCTCTTTTCTCTCTCCGATGACGCCGTCTTTTTTCTGTTGATCTCATTTTGCAAAGCCCCACTACAGGAAACTGACTGACGTAATATTTTTTTCTCCTGTAGTTCGAAAAAGCTTCGTTCTTCTTGTCGTAATAATCCCGAGCCTGATCGAGTTTAACACATTTTGCTGAATGGTGCTTGTTCGAGTGAAGAGCTAGTTTGTCGAGAAAATCAGAGAGGTCGGCTACATATTTTGTAGAAGACAGTGTCTAAGTGTTTCTTATATCTGTCGCGCCACGAATCGCAAGAAAAGTCGTGGCAAGTACGCGTAACGCGATCATGATTATGTTCGTGGAAGAAGAGTCTAATTTTATGATCGCGGTTTTGTCGCGGTTCGAGAAAGATCGCCCGTTCAGGATAGTCATGCCACAACCGCGATTTATTCGCTAGTCTAGCGTTATTGTCATACAAAAGTCGTGCATGTGGTGTAGCGATCATGCTTTTGCCGCGAATTAGCGTCGTGATCAGGCATAAATTGCTGCTTTAGTGTCGCGGATCTTACTTCGAGACTCCTGTCACGAATATCACATTCTCGCATTATTCCAGTTTCATTTCGTCAGATGTGTCATTCTAGTTAGATAGCAGGACTTGTCTTCTTGAGCACTGAATTGAATTAATTTCTCTCCATGAGTGAATTTTATTTCAGGATTTTGAGTAATGCTTTAGTCATGTTTTAAATGAAAGTCGTGATATAAGAAAATGTTTGCATATAAATGTTCCCCGACGTTGGAGGTAGCTTATACAAGACGCAGAGTTCATCTTCCTCCTCTAAAACAATATTTAAATGAGAAAAATATCTTGAAAAACAGCGATATTGAATTGTGTGCTTGCGGTAGAAGCGAAAGTTTGATCTATCCTATTTGCAACAGAATTATTATCACGCTTCTAGGACTTGACCCATGACATGCATGACCTCTTGTGTATGTAAGGTACATGCCACATTCAAGCAGTCTGTTGGCTTTAAAGTTTTTTCGGCTTTATAGATGCCATACCAGGAATTAAAAAGCCATGCCCGGATTGTCAGCTCCGGATGATGTTTTAATCAAAGATTGTGAGAGTTTAAGCTTACTACTGCAGCTAACTCACTTATTCTTATGTCTGATTTTTTCAACCATATTAAGCTTTTCAACCACATTATTCGATAGCCCCTTCAGTTCTCCATGAAATGAGATGTTGGCCATGTTTCTACGATCTTTGACGACAGTGTTCCAGGTTGTTTAATAAATATTAACTCATTCGCTTTAATGCTGAATTTTTGATCTGTCTCGTATTTTCTATGGCACTTTCACGCAACATCGTAGAAACATGGCCAACATCTCATTTCTTGGAGGTTTGAAGGGACTATCGAATAATGTAGTTGAAAAACTTCTGAAAGATATTTTAAGGTCACTAGATTTTCTGGAAAACCGGGTTTTTCAGAAATCTCTTTATCAGGGCCCCGAGGTCTAGCATAGGTTTTCTTCATCGAAATATATAGAACTCAATGCGCTGTTTCATTTGATACCAAGCTCAAGGTTCTACGTTAAGGAATGTGGTCAGCAGACGTTCTACAAGTTAGGCCAAACCCACCAGAAAATGCATTTTTCCGCTGCGAGAGTAAAATGCCTATAACTTTTTTTCTAACGAGGCTAGAGACCTGCGGTTTTTACCTGCGGTTTTTAAAATCCCAAAAAGTGATTGTTCGCACTTTCACGTAGAAATGAATCACCAGCCATTTTGTAGAGTTTCGAAAGAGCTTTCTATGATATATAATACAGACCGGAACCTAGGTTCTTTCGTGGTGAAAGAACAGAAATACTATCGTGGAGTACGTTGAAAAGGTCATTTTTAACAGTAATATTGCAAAAACGTGGATGTTCGTCGCCGTTTAAAGCTGCATCAAATGGTATATAAGACTTTCCTTCAAACTTGTTGTATTCTGAGAAAAGTACGAAAAAGGCCTCGGAATGGGCTCGCGGAGCTATTGTTCAAAGCTGATCGATTTTCTGACAGATATGAGGTCCGAAGGGGAACCAAGGGTGTAGAAATCCATAAAACTGTACGCTCTTTCATTCTAGATTCAAAGTATCTTACGCGATTGGTCAAACTTCTCGAATTTTCAGCATCATTCATCAGATTTGTGGTTACTTGAACAAAAGCGAACAAGCGAAACGATAACTGTTTCGCACTTGCTCATATTTACACAGTAGGTAGCAGCGACATGCTTAGGAAGATTCTCAAAAGAATTTCACTGGAACTTCCTTGCTGCAAAAGTTATGGAATTTTTCGTAAAAGCCGTAATACCAGGCTGAAACGATAACTGTGTAAAAATGAAATTTCTTTTGTGAGCACTGATTTTTTTGGCGTATGGGTGCCAAATTTCCAGAGCTACTGCACGATAAACTCGATCTTCAAAATCGGCATTATTCTACTTCTTTTGACTCGTTCTCATATTTCAATCAATTTTCTAATAAATGAATATATAATCTAGCAAATAATGATGTTTGACCGAGGTTGAGGTCAAACGTCTATTAGTACGAACGTCTTGACCTCCGTCTATAAAAAGTTCCTAAACAATTTTCCGACATCACGCTAGATTATTTCAACAATAAAGGAATTACGATAACTCAAACTTCTCAATTACGATAACTCGATAATTTTCCAAAGTTATCTAGTGTTTCTTGTGTAAGATTGAAGGCGATTTTTTTCACTTCGTTAGAACTGCCATTAAGCGAGCTTTAAAAGTACATTTCGCTTGTTTTTCGAATTTACTTTCTCACTGAGAAAATTCATTTTTTCTAAATCAGGAGCTCAACAATAGCAATTCTCAGTTTTCTTCATCAGGACTCAAGTTTTAACCAACGAAAATGTCATATTTAGAATCAGTGCGACAAGCTGAATCAAATGACAACCCTCTAAAGAGTGGTAAAACTGTTCGAATCTCATCTGAAAGAGGAAAAGTTGCTCTACAAAACCATGTATGAGGTTATATTGAGAATATCTGTGGTCGTGGGCTAGAGAGTCAATACTGGATCGAGTATTTTGGGCATCACATTTTCCCACTATTTTGAGTCTTTTATCCCGAGGTGTAGCTATCCCAAGAAATAAATCTTATCAGTTTGTAGAACAAAGAATTCTGCATCGAATGATTTATAATACGAAACTTTATTTCAAGCCTATTGGGCGGGAAAGCATGTTTCTGAATCAAGTAGGTTTTAGATGCCAACTTTGAGGGTCTCACTCGTTCTGACATTTCAATCAATTTTCTAACAGATAAATATAATCTAGCAAATAATGATGCTTCATCGAGGTTGAGGTCAAAGGTCTATTAATATGAACGTCTTGGCCTCCCTCTATAAACGTTCCTAAACAATTTTCCAAACATATCTAGTGCTTTTATACATTAGAACCGCCGTTAGACCAGCTTTAAAAGTACGTTTCGTTTGTTTTTCGATTTTGCTTGTCACTTAGAAAATCCATTTTTTTCTACGTCAGGAGCTCAAAAAACGGCAATTCTCCCCGTAAATCTCAATTTTCTTCATCGGAACTCAAGTTTTAAACAATGAAAATATGATTTTCGGAATCATTGCGACAAGCTGAATTGAATGATATATACTTTGAAAGTTTTTGTTGGTTTTCATTTTTTGATGAAAGTTGTAGAATATTACTTAAGCTTATATTAACGGCGCTATGAACGCAAGAACTTTGTTATTTTGACGTATTTTTCCTATTTCCGTGTCTCCTAGGCTCAAGTTTTTCCTTTTAAACTTGAGTAAACAATAAATCATTTTCAAACTTTCATACTTTATCAATAGAAACGAGAATCCCTGGGAACACGGCGATTAATTGTTTTTGAAGAAAAGTCAAATTAATTAGAAAAGAAAATCAAGCTTGATTATACAATGAAATATTCTATAATAGAGGTATAGTCAGGGAATAGAGAAACAACGGAATAGCCACCGACCGCAATATACTTCGAAAGGCGCCCTTAAATATCTATGCATGACTAAATAGATATTGTATTTTGAAATATCATTCCCGTTTGGCCTATCCTCGAAAAAATGAAACGGATACTGGCGAAGTTGGCAAAATATGGAATAAGTTTACGCTGAGCAATCCTTCTTGCATACATAAAAGATGAACATTTGATGAACATATAGAATTCGTTCGTCTCTTATTTTATTATTTAAACAGAAAAGCAGCTACATTTCTTTTTCTACGAAACTGTAGACCTACATTACTCTGAATAATTACAGAGTAGAATAAACTGTAAAAGAAAAGTATATGTGTTTTCGATAGATTGATAAAGAATAATCTTGTGAAACATAGCGGTCAATTGTCTCTGAAGAAATAATCAAATTAATTTAATCAGATTAAATGAGAAAAGAAAACGAAGTTTATATATACATCTATATAAATGTTATTATAAAACGAAATGTTGTGTGCGGACTACAGGAACAGCGGAATAGAGGAATACAGGGATAGAGGAAGAGCGGAATAGCGACCGACCGACCGGAATACATGTTGACATGCTCCCTAACAACAGAATGAATAATTCCGACAGTACATTCATTCGACTTACAGGCAATGGACTTAGTGAATTAATACGGTTAACGTTATTTATATTTGAAAAGTAAATATAAATGAATGAAAAAAGACTTTATCTTTATTTTATAAAAGCAAATGATCCATTTATCTTTATTTCTACCTGTACTTTTATACAAATTTCTACCTTTTGTTTATTTTCATATTTCCACCTTCAATTTTATATAAAATAAAGATAAATGGATCATTTACTTTTATAAAATAAAGATAAAGTCTTTTTTCATTCATTTATATTTACTTTTTAAATATAAATAACGTTAACCGTATTAATTCACTAAGTCCATTGCTTGTAAGTCGAATGAATGTACTATCGGAATTATTATGCATTCTGTTGTAACTCACTCTTGTTACTACAGAATTGATGGTTTCTTTTTACGATGAGAACGTCCATATTTTCCATCTTAGTTTACAGAAGCAGTTACTATAGCTTTTCACCCGTCATCATGTAAAAAGATTGACGAGGAAGTCTCAATATCAAAGGGTACACTGCACTCTATATTTATTTTCACAGAGTGTCAACAGAGTATATTTTCACTTTTCCTAGGGCATTGTACACTTTGCTAAAGCGTTTACATTTCGACATCGAAAACACTATCGAAATAAGTAGTATCGGGATTCTTTTCTGAAGACTGTTCAACGAAATTTTATACTAAAGTCACTTTGCCTCTTGAAGCAATGTGTTGTCATGCAGAGCAAAGTGAAAAGTTTCACTGTAAGTTGAACTTTCATTATAAACACTGAAGCTTCCTCAAAGATTAATAATCATTAAATTAGTTTCTTTTTCTAGTCATATGTTAAAACATTCTAAACTAAGAGTTTTGTGGTTAGTGAATGATTTTCGAATCATCTGTTCGAGAGCATTTTCATGTTTAGTTGTTGAACAAAAATAATATCTGAAGACACGTGAACGAATGCTCCTCTTTCTTTCTTTTGCTCGAGGCCTATTGACTAAAGTCTGAAAATTTTGGTTTGTTAAGAAGTTTCGATGGACAATCGAACAGGCATAATCGAAAATTGTCAATTCCAAATCCGCTTTTGCTAAATTTCGATATAATAGGGGAAAAGTTACGAAGGATATAGGCTGAAAAGTCGTTAACCTTAGAGCTAGGTGTAACTTTAGATGTTAGATTAAATGAGACAAATGAGAGCTGATACTGCTTAAATTAAGCCAAAAATAACATTTTATAATTTTTTAAATTTTAACAGATCAGTGTTTCCACCGAAAAAACGTTTTAAAATCGTACAGAGCTTGATATTTTTGGCTGTATGAGCTGATCACGAGCCTATATTTTGAGAAACATCTTCAAGAAATGGAGAAATATAAGAATTTGGTTTAAAATGAGAAAAGAGCAACAAAATTTGTGGTAGTTCTTCTTGTCATCGTACCGTATAACGAGGAATCTTTTTTTAATAGTTAAAAGTTATTTTTATTACAAACTAATGCAGTATTCAAAATTTATAGAAACCTCTGAAGCGAATGACATGTAAACTAACGAATTTTGAGAAAAAATTTAAGTAACTGGAAGGCGTATTGGACGAAAATCTTATCGCAAACTTTTTCAAGTATACTTCTAATTGGAAAATCGAATGAGCACATTCTGCGAAAAAGCTACCGCATCCTCTTAATTGAGGTCCTAGGACCTCAATTAATAGGAGCTCCTATATCCACATAATTTTCTCTTCAGTCGTATTCCACTTTCTCATCCTACACTACTTGTAAAGCATGTTCGGTGTTGTTAGGCTAAAGCCCTTCAGAAAGTACTGTTGATTTAACGGATGTGATACTGCACGATCCCAAACTTGAATATGAAAATTTGCTCGAGCACATATTAATTGAAATTGAAAACCAATTCAACATAACGTTTTGTGATAAAGATAAAAAGGTTCTACATCGAAAATGTCAATTACATCTGAATTCAATGAATGTTTATGCTAAAAAAAAGCTCAGAAACAGAAAGTCAACGCTACTCATTATCCACCTAAAACATTTCTATTACAAATGCACAATTTAAACACAATTTTGCCTTCAGTTCCACTCAGTTTTCTTTCAACAACAGTAGTCATACTATATCCAAGAGTTATTCTCCCTCAAAATTTATAAATTTCAAAATCGGTTTTCTAGAGCAATTACACCACCTCCACAGTCTACACCAGTATCGCCTCGATCTCCTATATACTCTCTCTTTAAATGGAGTAAATCACTTTCAAAATCTGGAAGACGGACAGTAAATCTGCGAGATTCAATTGATGAATACTTTGAGAACAAAGAAAAACAGAAGTCTATTAAAGCACAAGTTAAATGTACCTTTGATCTTCGAAGTAAATCATATCCACCTGCATATTTACCTGATTATGATTTTTCGGCTATTGATGATGAAAATGCAGGGCTACCACCAGCAACTGATAGAGGCATTAATGTTGATAATAGTAGAAAATTTTTATTGTGGAAAATG
The DNA here is from genome assembly GCA_905250885.1 of Didymodactylos carnosus. Lineage (NCBI taxonomy): Eukaryota > Metazoa > Rotifera > Eurotatoria > Philodinida > Philodinidae > Didymodactylos > Didymodactylos carnosus. The sequence goes on along the minus strand of CAJNOQ010005127.1, from coordinate 6,467 downwards.
AGAAATGATATCAGTGATAAAGCAGTCAATGAATTACATCATATAGATGGCTCAGTTTCCACTTTATACAAAATTCGATTGATACGTAATGATTTAAATAAAAAGATTTGTGTAATCAAAATCGCGCATGGTGCACATATACCAATGGAAGATGTGATCAAAACATGAATTCACATCAACAAAAAACTCATAAAAAAAATTGGGAGAACAATAACCATTCGTTTATCGCTCGACGATACTCAAATAGGTGATAAATTAAAACTGCTTGTTATTTGTATCAGTTGCCCTCAATCATCTACAAACCAAAAAGCTTCCAAAATTTTACCTCTCGATCTGTTCAGAATAGAAGATGAGAATTCTGACCAAATAAAGCTAATTTTGCCTGTGAAATTAATTTCAAGTAATGAACAAAATAGAAAAGTGTATATTGACGGTGAAGAATTCAAGTTAGTCTTTAAGTTAGTAAATTTTTCATGAGAGTCATGATTTTATAATAAGAAACGCTTCTGTTTCGAGTGAAAATTTGATCATCATCGATATCTTTTTTACTCATAGATTAGCGTGTGATTACAAGATGCTGTTGTTCTTGTTTGGCTTGAATGCAGTTAGTGGCATCTGTTTTTGTCCTTGATGTAAAATATCATCAATTAATATTGAACATGTCGCAACTTTCTCCGCTTATGACGTTAAACGAGGGTCACGCAATATTGATAAAGTCATAGAAGGAGTAAAATGGTATATGACAAAAACTTAATATATAGTACAGGAATCACAATAATGTTTGTGGACAAGGGAAAATCTTAAATGGATTTCTTTACATAAGTTTTAGAAAAATCCATCTGCACAAGAGTGTAAGATATAGAGTTGAGTATCATTGCCGAGCGAATTTAATATAAACTGACGGAAATTGTAATTTTTTGATAGTACATAAGAAAATTATACCAAGTTTCTTCAAAAGCACTTTCGTTAGACTTTCTTCAGATTTCTAAAGAACTTGTTTATCGATAGATTTGATGAAAAACGCGTGTAAAGGTTTCTTGAAAAACTCCTGAAACGTCAATGTCGAAACCAAGAATTTAAAAAAATACTTAGAAGCCTTATTCAGTACTGTCTTATTAGATCTTCTCAAGAAACTGCAGTGGTCCACATCTAAAGTGTTAATTCTGCCTCTAAAACAGTATCAAAGTGTATCCATTTTTACAGAATTAGTGGATCAAGACGATATGGTTATTTGCGAGAATCAATATTTGGAACAAGTTTTAATTAAATATCTTGTGTTTAGCCGTACTCGGAAAACAGTTTCTTGTCTGACTATACTGTGCTTTAGTTTTAAAGATGCTCGACTCGACTTGTTTCATTTCCGATATCGAGTTAATGATGTATTCATGCGACATATCGTTGGCTTAATCAATGAACAATATGATCTGGATGATAAAGATGAAGTTGGACAAGCCCTTGTAAATCTTCATGATTTATCAGAACGTCAAAAAGTAAATAATCAGCTTTTTCCAGGGATATCTAACCTACACTATAGTATTTAGGGTAATGGCTTATCGAGTAGTATTTCTTTTGTATTGCTCATCCCTTGCCAGGATTAGCATGAGCAACTAAACATCAGTTGATCCGAAAGAGGAGAGAGTACAGTACTGCTATAAAGATCATGGTAGTAGAATTTTACCAAATTCCCACACTTTGATTTTATTATTCGAGCTTTCGAAAGCTTCTGCTTTCATCTTCAGGAAAAAACAAAATGACATAACTATTGAGAAATAGGTTCAAAGTACATAAGAGAGAGATAAAGAACAAGGATGATTTGTATTCGTATTAATCAATGAAACGGTTAACGAACGGTTCAGGTTAGTTTTGATTCAATATTTATGAGCAATCGAGGATTTTGACGGGATTTCTAGAAAACCGCCACAAGAAAAACCACCTGGCCAAAGTCAATACCTTGCGCCTTTTGTAACACTTGTCGAGTAGAGTGTGGATTAAGAAGATCTCGAAGAACTGATGAGTAGTTTTCGAGGGAGGAGCCCAGGAAGGGCCAGGAAAAATATTTTACGAGATAATAATATACCAGAGTCAGCAATAATTATAAATTTACAATCTTCCAAATTATAACTCTGCGTGGTCATTTTTAACAGAAAAATTATTATTAAAAAAATTATTGTCAAAAATACTATTATTATAAAATTATTATTACTTAATTATTTATTAATCTGTAAAAGAGTATAGTAATATTAGAGAAATTCTTCAGTAGGCAAAAGAACGTTAAGCTGATTAGTTATTACAGTTGACCAATCATATTCAAGCGCCGCCATCATAGTCCGTTTTCGATAGAGGCGATTAAAGTTACTCACGATTAAATTTAATCGCGATTACAGATAATCATCTTCCGAAAATGATTATCTTTACACATGATTTAAAAAATAATCGTGAGTAAAGTAGCAGTTACACTACTAGTTTAATCACCAATCGTGATTCACGATTAAAGATAATCCTGTCTAACTGCGTAGTGTAACCGTAGTGCAAAAGAATATTGTCTATTTGCCAAATTTAACCGTATGGAACATGTGTTAAACGAAGACGGACAAAGACGCCACTAAATGACGCGTTTTTTTCTTTCTATGAAGTTGTCACCTTGTTTCTTTTCTACTACTAATTACTTTTGTTCAACAACTAAACATGAAAATGCTCTCGAACAGATGATTCGAAAATCATTCACACAACTTGATCTTGAACTTGATGATACTGAACTGCTATCGTTGCTCGATGATCTGAAGTGTAAAAATATTTTACGAGATAATAATATACCAGAGTCAGCAATAATTATAAATTTACAATCTTCTAAATTATCTTGTTAAATACATTTAACTGTCAACTTTTCCTAGTCGTAACACTATTCATTGAAAATAAACAATATTTTTACAGCTAAAGCATCTCAAAGAAAAGAAAAATACAGTCCAAGCTTTAGAAATGAAGAGGAGAGGTATCTGAAAACGATGACATAATATGTGATTCGCCCAATAACCACAAAAATCTTAGTTTAGAACGTTTTAACATATGACTAGAAAAAGAAACTAATTTAATGATTATTAATCTTTGAGGAAGCTTTAGTGTTTATAATGAAAGTTCAACTTACAGTGAAACTTTTCACTTTGCTCTGCATGACAACACATTGCTTCAAGAGGCAAAGTGACTTTAGTACAAAATTTCGTTGAACAGTCTTTAGAAAATAATCCCGATACTTCTTATTTCGATAATGTTTTCGATGTCGAAATGTAAACGCTTTAACAAAGTGTACAATGCCCTAGGAAAAGTGAAAATATACTCTGTTGACACTCTGTGAAAATAAATATAGAGTGCAGTGTACCCTTTGATATTGAGACTTCCTCGTCAATCTTTTTACATGATGACGGGTGAAAAGCTATAGTACCTGCTTCTGTAAACTAGGGTGGAAAACAAACAGTCAACAAACTATGCTTCAATAAAGAGAAACACGAAGAGTGGGCTGAATGCTACGAGAAAGTATGCACTGTTTCCACGAATATCGATGATATTTGTGACCAACTAACGAAAGATGTCGCAGTTAGCTCCAATAATCTTGTGTCCATGACCACTGTGTCACCAAAGTCAAATGCTGAAGAAATAAACAACCACGAAGCATTATTCATGTATTTCCAACTACTTGTCAATATTTTGACTGAGTTCCCTCATAAAGACTCTACGAAACAAGAACTACTTGACTTGTGTAGAATGGACTATGCAGGCAATAAAAAAAAAACTAGATGTCATCGATCAATTCCATAAAGCGTACTCGAAAGAGCAGGCAATACAGTGGTACACGAAAGAATGCTTTCTCTATCGAATACTAAATAAAGCATTACGAACACAAGACATTGATATGTTATTCAAGCTCGGCTTTTTCATCAAAGACCTTCACGAGGCGCTTAGCAATCTCCAAACGTCAGTGACCACTCGTCTCGGAAAAACAATTACTGTCTATCGTGGGCTAGGGCTACCCAACAAGGAGTTCGAAACTTTACAAAAGAAAGTAGGAGGACTTCTATCAATGAACAGCTTTTTGTCAACAAGTACTCAAAAAACCGTTGCTCTGCACTTTGCTGGCAAATCATTCGGCAGATCAGATACCACGCCAGTTCTGTTTGAAATGGCGGTTGACACTGAGAAATGTAGACAACCATTTTCAAATATAAAAACAGTGAGTGACTTTAGTGCAGAAGATGAAATTCTGTTTTCGATGGGCACCGTGTTTCGGATTGTCTCTATAAAGAAGCTGAAGAAAGAAGGTGTTTGGAATCTTAAGCTAGAGCTGAATGGAGACGAAGACATAGAGTTGAGTGTGTTAAAGAATCATATACAGCATGAACTTGGCGAAATGGACAACCTCAACACCCTGGGTAAATTGCTGATGCGAATGGGTGAAAACACTAAGGCAGAATACTATTTCCAGATGCTGCTCGAAGACGCGTCGCTCGATCACATTGGTCACGCATTAGTATATCATAACATCGGACAAGTTCACAACAATCAAGGTGATTATGAGAAAGCATTGAAATATTATGAAAAATGTCTTAACATCTATTTGATCTCACTTCCACCAACTCACCGTCATATTGCAACAACATATAATAGCATCGGACAAGTTTACAACAATCAAGGTGATTATGAGAAAGCATTGAAATATTATGAAAAGGCGCTTACTATGGCACGAAAAACATTGCCATTTGCTCATCCTGTTCTTCGCACTATCGAGTTAGCTATAAGGACTGCTCGTGAAAAGCTTTCCAAATACAGTAATGTTTTCTGAAGCTCTGTAGCTCTGTACCTTCTTTGTATGATTGAGTTCATGCAGTTTGGATGTCCATGCTCGCTTTTTTGTTTTCGCGTGAAGGAATATGTCAGTAGCAAAAACAAGAATTTGCAATTCACGTTGTGAGTCTGTTTGTTCGGTCATCTGTCGTTGTGGATGCGACCAGCGATGCTTCAGCAGGTGCATTTAATTATACATCAGTGTTGCTTGTACTGATTTCAAAGAGCTTATACATGCATTTGGCGAAGATTATGACCTTAAAAAAATTCATGAAAAATATGATAATAATATTATACTGAGTATATATAATCGAAACAATCGTCAAATATATAAAGGAAATTGAATGGAGACTTTCTTTGGTTCACGTATGTGAACCATAGAATGATTTTTGATTGTGTGGCTACGTGTTCCAATATGATATCAGTGGGTCAAGTAAATTTTTGCACAAAACGTTGGGAAAAAGACGCAGGTTTCGAGAGCGAAACTTTTTTTTAAGCGTAATCATGACTGGGAATATTTTTCGATGGTAAGGACCAGGCTCGAAAAGAACTTCACTTTCCGAGATGGTATATAGAAGTGAATCAATATCCAGCAGCGCATGAAGACATATGAAGATTGCAAGTGTAACGTGCAGATGACAAAGATATTTTGAAAGATTCAGAGAAAATGTTTTTGAGCTTTGACAGTCGATGGTGGAAGCGCCAGGTTGAGGATAAATAATAGTTTCCTGACTATCACTAATCTGTAAGGGAAGATGTTAAAGTTTACGATTCACAGCGTTTCATACCAGTACGTCCAAGTTTTCTAAAATGTAAGATTAGCCAGACCAGCAGAGTTATATAAGCTCCATCTTAGCCTTCTGATGCCCATAGAAACCATACTTTCTTCATAGTGGATATTTTTGTTCCTAATATTGATACAGAACTACTAATGAGATCGAACGGCGTGTATCGTTTGATCAATTGAGCTGCTCTTTTTACGCCTCCAAGGCTTCTCCATTTCCCGAAATGGATTTTTAAAAATTTGTGCTCTTTTAAAGGAATTTCGCAATAGCATCATTACAATTTTTCGATCGATAACCAAACATTCAGTACGTACCCGTAATAACAGGATAATATAAAATTGAATCTAACACAACATTCCCAAGTCCATTTTCTTATCGCATGTCGCACCCCGATTCTCTTTAAAATTTCGCGACGCGATTACATGACCCATTCTGACTCCCACAGTTAGACGCAACTTATAGCGATCACGATTTTCTGGCGCTCATACAAAAACCACTCTTAACTCTCAAATGTTTTACCGCGAACGCAGATGAATCGCAAACTCGCGACGAAGCTACGCGGGACTTATATTAATCAGGACGAGATCCCTTTTCTTTGACGACCACTCTCATCCATTTCTGACGGTGATTAATTAACTAAAATGTGAAAGTATTTTGAATATTTCGAAAATCAGTGTACGTTATATAGTAGGCGTCTAAACAAAACAAAAGTGTGAATAGGACTGTGTACTACAGTCGCGCCGTGACCCTGTATCATGTCATGGTTATAAGAGAAGAACACGATTACGACGTGGAGATGAAATTATAAGGATCGCGAAGGCTGTACTAATTCAAACTAATTAAGCAATT